>LUCH01000211.1:229516-251641 GCA_013368495.1 Paragonimus heterotremus | reverse complement strand
ACACTCATCTCAGTCCAGTTCAGTGTGCCGGACAGGAGCCGCGCACAACATAGTCTGAATGAGTTTATCATGCTTCAACCAGATCGCATTCCTGGGACGCAAGTAGATGAATGAATTCCCAGTCGTCTGACAAGTGAGCAGCTTATTGAACTGGCTTTTGTTTACACCACCTGTGGTGGAAGTGTGGAACGGACCACCGACGAGTTTATTCCAAGACATATGAGTACGAGATCGGTTACCTGTAAATTAGTTCGAAGGTTGAAAGTTTTGTTACAACGGGCAGTGCCTATGATTAACAAAAGTAGCCGACAGCGCAAATCAACAGATAACTGTCCTGTCAGTTATGTTTTGCGACGTTGGGCTACCTCAAACACAGAATCCAAGCGGAACGTCCACAAAGACTGGAGGAACTCAAAGTGACCATAATTTCAGAATTCAATGCAATCTCCTAGACTACCTTGTAACGCGTGCTGTCGTCATGCCTAAGGAAAATTCTTTTGTGCAAGCAAAACCACAGATAACATTTTGGGCATCTCTTGTGAATTCTTGGTTTGTGGACTAGTGCTGTCTTTCCTTTTTATATTTGCGTAACGATAATGTCCAACTGTCAGTAGAATAGCACATCTCTAGCGGTAACTGACAGATTCGTATAGTTACCGAATACTAACATCTCTGTTGTCACGGCTGAATCAGTTGAGGGTTTTACATTATTGCTTGATCGGCACGTGCGCGAGAGACAACCGACATTAAAAGTTTCTCAACCACTAGCTCAGTTTCACAGGTCATCACCTGTACACGTCTGATTAGATGTGGTCAGCGTGTTTCAGTGTATTTCAGTGTTCGTTGCTGAAATGATTGCAGTCAGCAGCTTCATTGAACTTGTCTTTTATTTAGTTCCATTCACTTTTTATTTACATCTATGAACCATTCAACACAGTTTTTCACTGACCAACACAGAGACAGGGACATAAAGACAAAGATCCTTCTCCCTCCTACAACAACCTTTGTACTTTTGAACTTATGGACATAACCTCATAAAGCATACTGCGGATTACTGTCTCACTAAAGTAAGGTTTTGGTGTGTAATGGTACGCTATACAGTAGGTGTTATCGCGTGTGAGGCATTTAGTCAACAGTCACATTTACGCGTTATCCAGACGCGATATCAAGGATGAAGACCGCATATTTATTGCACGCGATGTACAAACGGCCTGTGAAAGACCATCGATAAGCGTTGATCAGTGCATTCCAGGAATGCGATCTGGTTGAAGCATGATAAACTCATTCAGACTATGTTGTGCGCGGCTCCTGTCCGGCACACTGAACTGGACTGAGATGAGTGTGATCTAACATAACTCAACATCATCAGAATCAAACAAACAGACAGACACACAAATCGATTTGGTCATCCCAAGGCCCACAAGTCCGAATTGCCTTCGGTGAAATGAAAGTATCGCTTATAAACGACCATCAGAAGCAACGACATTTACAGTCTGTATAGTCCTAGAGAAGTCATTTTGCGAACAAACACGATAACAGTAAGAGGTGCGTTACGCCCCTTACCCCATCACGCCCAGTTCGATCAATACTCACGTGTACCAACATGTTATCATCTAACCAAAACCCGTCAGATGCGAATGTTTTATGTCGACTCACTAAACGGCCTTTGTATCCTGGATATATCGTTTTTCAGGATGAAGCAAGTCTTCAGGGGATAAAGCACATCAGCCTGGATAATATTTTTGCACGAGCTGTCCACGCCGATCTCGATAATGCAACAAGTTGCCTTCATCATGAATAAAATGGTCAACTAGAACATGTTGACAGAAGGCGGGACGACACGGTTCAGTGACGAGGCCACAAAACTGAGGGCGCCAAGCGACGCCTATTTACTTCGCAGCATGGCTATAGTACGTCACGTCAGAGTCGACAAACAGTGCGATAAAGCTAAAAAACAAAACATGACGTGCCCCAGATTCTACGGAAAATTGTTGAGTTTTGATCAGTCTTTCAGTGATTTGTAAATCTGTTTCGTTCATGAATGCGACTTCTTATTATCTATCGGCTGGTGAAAAAACTACCGTAATGGCGCAATCCGTTAAGGAAATACCATATTTTCACCCTGTCCATTTGCGCTCATTGGCGCATGCTGGTTCCCAGTCCAACATTGTCATGCAGGCAATGAAACGGTTATAGTCAGGTGTTGTTGATCGTTGAAGCGTGGTGGCCCAAACACTGGATCGATGGGGCCGACCGACTGTGCCGGAAATGCGAGTACATTCCGCCACCCACAGTCAATTAATCTGGCTGTGGTTTCAGCGTTGTGTTGTGCCAGTTCACTCACTCGACTCGGTTAGGCGTCGTGCCCGTTGGTTAAGCTCTCTAGATTTTTTGCGCCTAGGCTGAGGTCCGGAACACGTAGTTCATGTTCCTAATCCGGCCGACAGTGGCCTGATTGTTGAACGTCTTTGACCATTCCATTTGCTATCTCAGCAATGTTCTGGTTCTTGCAAATGTTTGAAACTAATTTGAGTGGTTTTCCGGAGCTTTGCGTGGCTTCGATTGAACAGGGACGTTTGATAGCGGAGCAAATGATGGACTTTTTGGTCCTTCCACTTGAACGGAGACTGATGAATCGCCCATCCAGTGTATGTGTTTTAACGCTGAATTCGCACGGTTTGGTGTGATGCTTCGGGTTTCGCAGGCTAGACAGTCCGGCCTGATCCTCAGCCTGCGCAATGGACATCTTGATCAGATTGACGGCTGCTACGTCCAATCAGCTGTTCAGCAGGAAACCTCGTCGGGCAGCCCTTTTTAGGGTTTCGAGTAATAGTTGACATCTGAGCTTGTACCTACCCCCCACACGCGCATGCGACCAATCACCAGGCTCTGCCGATTCACTGCGCATTGCGCGTGTGCACTGGGGCCGAGTGGACAGGGGTGTGTACACGGCGGAAACTCGGTCACCACCCCGCACTGGTTATTAAGTGTTGAGTTCATATAGAGCCAAACAGCATATGAAGTCAGAGAACGTCATAAGAAGGGTACACTGTGGGAAAGTGAACAACCAGGAGTAAACAGCAAATTACTTTTTCTCCCTCAGTATCCTTCTCCATCAGTGCTCGTAATGCAACATTCATTTTACGTGATTGATCAATCCGGGATCTGAGATTAGCTACTTGCTCTTCTTTAGCTTCCAAGAGTTCGTCCTTCTCTTCCAACTAACGGTAGGGAGATAAATAAGAGAAAAAACATTTTGTTAGTTACTTGAATGTAGCACAACATAATTTTTCACAGGGTACAGCTTTTCCTTGATGAATTATTAGGGTGTTTTAACGAATAATACTAACCTCAAAATATAAATTGAACATCATGTACAACTGATCGCAACTTCCCAGTTCAGGTAGATTTTTCAGTCAGCCTATTTCGAATAGCGTTGCTGTTTCTCAGAGTTAGTAGCTGGGGTTTTTAGAAGAGATAACTACCAACAGGATGCAATAACGTGGATGATGTTGTCTGACTAACATAACTGTATACCTAATGAGGCGGTGCAGCAAAAGTCACAATGGAGTTTCCAAACAGATTCAACTTGGTTGTTTCTTCTCAAAGTATAAGTAGTTTGATGGTGAATGTTTAAGTTTAGACCCATTTCCTACCCGCTTCATCTTACACATAGTACTCGTTTTTATTCTTCACTGATGTTTTGTATGGTAAGTAATTATCAGTGTCACCCAATGGAATACTGCCGTCAGTGATTTTGTTCAGTCCCTGTCTTAAGAGATAACAAACTGAGTTTTGTCTGAAGTCCTGTGTGGTAGGACAATTCAATTCAGTTCACAACCATCCAGTAAGAACAGAATGGATTACCTCCAGTAGAATTCGGCAAAATCAGTTGTGTTCGAAAACTTTTATTGTGACCGGATTATGGTGGAATATTACATACATATGGGAGTTGAAAGTTAATGCAAGTAAGGATGTAGATTTTTTCCTGTAGTGCACAGTGTTATACTTCAAACCGTGTTAGCAAATTTTTTTGATTTCAGAGGCGATTTGTAACAAATCTCACGAAGGACTTTATTGCGTTATCTGGTCATTGCATAACTATTCTACCAGTGTACAGTTTGGTTGTTTCACCGTTCTGGAGAGAGAATCTAACTGAGTGTTGTGACATCAGAGCGATTCATTCAATATTAACCACATATGCCTCGTTATGATGACCTCCTGCATCAGTTCACAGAATGTAACTAGAGATAGAGAAGAGAAAAAGATGACACTCTGTAACAAAGTCTGTTATATAAGGCGCTGGAAGATGTCCAAGGATTAAAACGCACTCTGTCCTTTTTAGGGTAGAATTTGTGGCAATCCTTGACCGCAACTACCGAAAGGTCTTGCGTGAGTACTCTAGTCGATAACTATCATTTTAATTAGGCAGTTAAGCTACCACGATGTCGTTATGGTAACCGCGTTGATACAGTGAACAATGGAATTGTAAATACTTCCAGATTTTGCAGTGTGTTAAGTCATTAAAAATTAGAAAGTTCATTTATACTAAATTAAGCAAACACGTGAAGAAATGATTTTGATATGGGTTTAATTATCATCCAAGTATATGTTAAACTGATAACAGCGATAAAGTGCGAAAGCGGGTGCAGACTAATTGTAGAACCACTTCGAACAATGACAAAGTGTGACAATATTCAAGGTGATGGAAATATGTGTTGTATGTTCTCTGTTAGAAATGAAATATGTTTCCTTGGAGTGCCATTCACTGAAAATTGTATAGCTGAACCACCCATTTTCTGTCATTCTTGTATGAGAGTACTTGCTGACCTTTTTCTGATTTTGCGACTGCTCATTCTCGTATAGTTTCCTCATTTCTTCATAGGCACTCTATTGAATTAAGGTCAGGGCCACATATGCACCAGTCCATGCACTAGACACCGTGACACAAAATAAGCACGACGATTTGAAGAGATGGAATATATGTTTAAAGATATTATCTTGTTGATAAATAATTTGTCTATTGTGCATTCAGACGAAGAAGGGTGTTTATGTCAGGTCTTCATTAAATATTACCAGTTTACTTGTACCATCAACAAAAGTTCGTTTCCAAATATCCAAGGATGCATTGTTACATTCTTCAAATATTGAGCCATTTTCGTCGTTCTATTTATAATGCTAGCGAAATGCACATTCATCTGTACCGTCTAAGTTGTTCTTCATTGCCGAATGTAACCTTATTCTAATAAGCATTCCAACTGACGTGAGGTTCTGGCAGTTTTAAATAATATTTTACACGAGATTCGAACATTAGTGTTATTCGCACTGGTCTCTCACAGTTTAGATGTGACACGTTATTGAATAACTTCTGAACTTCCCGTCCAGACGCTTGTGGTCTCAGTGACTTCTTATCAGTCAAGAAACACAGTTTCATTCGAAGTACATAGAACGAGCTTTTTGTCGCGCAATGCGGCGTCAGCGATACCATAACAACAGGCCTGTATGTTTACCTGGCACGATTTAATCTCACTCTCGCCGCAAATATACGACTACTTTTTGTATTTTAGGGATTTGTAGTTATGAATCAAGAACATGTGGTTTCCGCTATTACATTAAAGCGAAAATTACGTGCGCTTAATTCAGTTCCAGTTTCTCGCCATGTCCAAAGTATCACATTAATTTTCAAGTTGAAGTCAGTGTACCGTAAAACACTCAAAATCGTTTTGAAGTATAATTGCATGTAAAAATTCAAATGCGAATGCAACTCGAGAGAGAATTTCTCTCAGAACAATCGGAACAGACTGTTATCCTACTACCGTAAACCACAAAACCTGTATTACAGATACTCACTTCTTTTTTGAGCTGATCCAACTGTCTAGTTTTCAAATGACTTTCCGTATTGCTCAGTGAAATATTGTTCTGTTTCAAAGTCTTCTCCAGTTGTGCTTCGGCTATCTCGCTACGACTCTTCTCTTCTTTCAACAGGCGTTCAAGGCAGAAAACTCGACTACGCAGTTGGCGCTTAGATAAATAATCAAGAATGGAGGAACGTCGTAATCCTCTCAGTTGAAGCATCACTTAGTGAATTTGAGTATGAAAGTGAGTGAAAGCAGCATCTAGTATAGTCTTTCATTCTTAAAACCTTTTAGACTTTTGAGGTTGTAATACTTATTTTTATCTGTTAACTAAATTGTTTCTCACTCTGCAATATTGTGTTTTTGGTTTGGAGAACAAAAGAACAAAGTCAAATTGACTGGGTTATCGCATCACCAATCAGTAGGGGCAACCATATGCATTACTGTGCTTACCTCAATCTCTGTGGCACGTTTCGTGTTTTCCGTTTGGTCTTCAAAAACTTCATCACTTCCTGTACTCATGGTACTTAGAGCGCTCACCTGACTTTCTGCACTGGCTTCCATAGACTCATCTGAAGGAGTGATTCCAAGTAGTCTACAATGTGCAGACATAAAGTGACACTGGCGGAATTTGAAAAATACAAGGAAAACTATCATTAGGTTTTTGACCGACTTCTAACAATTCAATGAGCTTCACTCACTCATGAGAACATTACTGGGGCCTGAGAAACCTATGTACTGAGGGCTTTGCTGTCCTATCGCCGGTCATGGGACAGATTACGGCGTATTAACTGAAGCCATTGCTGGGAGGGGTTGGTGAAAATGGACTGATAAATGGGAAGTAGCTTCTTCGCATGGTAACCTCACTGACATGCTCTATTAGACAAAGAAAACCATCCACTTGTAAACATCTCACAGAACAGTTAATTCAAACATAAACTGCCGCTGTTGTATGCTTCCACGTGGCGACACCACACGCACCAGTTGATCGCTTGTGACCGCGTGTTGTGTAACCTACCAAACATGGCCGTCCTGACGACAAAATAACACGGGAACTCTTGTTCTCAATTATACCTACTAAGTTGGGTGTCCATGCTTCATTGGACTACCACAGAAACATACTGCGATAAGAAACGACAAACTGCTGACGTGCCCGTACATTTGCCCAATGGAACATTGGTCTCAGGAGAAGAATCCACGCTTGACATGATGCTTTTCCACGGGCGTCAATGATCCAGTGATGTACAGTGAGGGTTTTGAAGTTCATGGACAAACGGTTTGGGTTATAACCACTTACAAAAGTACATGTTTGTCATTACTAAACGGCGCATATGACGACAACAAGCTACGACGAGAAAGACTGTCATATATATATATATATATATATATATATATATATATATATATATATATATATATATATATATAACCGAATCCATATATCACATTCCCGAGCTCCTGGCGTGGCTTCATAGCTCAGCTGGTAGAGTGCTTGCCGCGTTTAGGCATAGTGTTTCTGTCGCTGGTTCGAATTTAGCCGAAGCCCTGACTTTCCACAATTGGGTCTCATCTAAAATAATGGTAACGTATTGAGTGAAAATTAAAAAGAATACAAGTTCTGACACCAGAAAAGTCACTGACTTGTAGTTTGTGCCATTTCAAAAAACAGTGCCTCCAGGTACAGTCGGTATGTTCTTTGGGGCTCCAGCTCGGAAAGTGGCAGTAGCCGTAGCAACCAGGCCTTTTTACTGGAAAATTTATACTTAGAAATAACGTCATATACCTATTACCTGACTGTTGTTTCCAGCCTAACAGGGTGACGAAAAAAACCTAAGCTTATACCTGCAAATTGTGTGTGAGCCACTGAAATCTGTCTGGAGAGATGAACATGGTAATGATCATGTTCGACTTGGTTATTCGGAAAGCATGCCGATGACGCATATTGGTGCAAATGTAGAGCTCTGGTCACAGTCTTTAAACACCATCTGCACGAACAGTCTGGCAGAATGTGCGTACTGTGGTGTTGTATACTCTGCCATTCGATGCGAGGATAACACCGCTCCAGCGTCACAGGTATGAGCGTTCAGTTAATGCAACTTGGGCTTTGGCACTTCACAATTACCGTTAATAGCAATAGGGTTTTAGTTCGCTGTGATGCCTAACTGTTATGATGACTATGAATAGAAAAATAACCCCTATTTAGAAAGTATAGCAGACTAATGCTTAGCTCATTAACTAATCCTTCAGAACTGACACAGCTACTAAGGGAATTGTAAGGCTCGGCCAACCTCAACAAGTTACCAGCTACAGTGAGCGCAACTGCAGTTTCCAAGCTAATCTTAGAGTAGTTGGAACAAAGTGTAAGATAAGATAACTAACTAACTGGCAACACCAATCTGACAAGAACATCTCTTGTTGTCATCGCGGCCTTACGGTGGTTGAACGGCTGTAAGGCTGGATTCATTTTAGAGCACAGGATGAGTACAATTCGTAAACAGCACGCGGTTCTAGTGCTGCCAACTATCCCACGGAAAAGTAAAAACAAGACTTTGTCACATGCAAGTCTCTGTGATTGTACTGTGTAACCACGTTCCGTCCCTAAGACCCAAAAGATCGGTTGATTAGAGGGTTTATGGGTTTGTCGTGGTGATGAAAATAGCTTAGGAATCAATCATTTCTACTCTCAGGGAAAGATTTCTGCAACGGATAGTCAAACCAAACGACACATCAGCCTCCGCAAATACGAGAAATCGGACAAGTTATGGTTAGCAGAAATCAGTCCATCAGGCTGAAAAAATTGTGCAGAGATTAGCGATAAATGACATCATTCAAAACAGGTGAATTCTGATGGAAGCGAACACGGTAATTAATTGCAACCTTGTTGCGTAGTCCATTGTAGCCACTGTTAGACCATGGGTAGAAACGTGACCACTAATCTCTTTTAGCCTCAATACATTACTGTAAATCATGTTCAAGAGAAGACCATCCGCTCAATGTATTGGACCAAAACCAGGCGGATCTTGTTACCGCAATGGACGTTCAACCTACCTGTCCACTTCATTTTGCAAAATTTCCATACGTTCCTGTACAATCTGGTGCAAATTGATGTACACTTGATTTTTGTTTTCCAGATGGAATACATATGACACCAGTTCCCGCTCCCGCCTTTCCGCCTCAGCACGCAGTTCGGAATTGTTGTCTTCCAAATAGGTCACACGCAGTTGTGCCGTACACGCCTGTTCTCGTGCAGCCGTCAAGTCAGAAGTTACTTCATCTGAAGGGCAGAGGAACAGAGCTGGAATTAGTTCTGGTTATGCTAGTTCTTTGCTAGTGAGCCAGTTGATCAGACTTAAAAAGGGTTAAATGTGTCGACGAACTTGAGATTAGAATTGTCAGTTTTGTTGAAAAGTTATGGAAGAGAATACAATCTCAGTTAATTGCAGACAGTAAGAATACAGATTTACTACTTGAGCAGAGTACATTGGTACTCTGTTTTGCATAAGTGGAACTGCGGGAAAATATCTCACTCAAGACTGCCATTTTAAGGTAAATTAGACGGCTTGACTGTTAGAATATTCACAGTTTTATTGGCATGTGACATTTTCGGATTCAAACTTGGACTGTAGCTGGTGGAATTTCTGTGATATTTTGAATCATCGTTGGTCTGGTTATGGTTAGAAACTGTCATCATCGCCACACAGTATTTTGTGCAAGATAGGCTAGTTACTCGTTGACAAGTTCATGTCATGGTTATGTCCTACAATTGTTGTAGGTTCGCCGATTTGCATCATGGTTACAAGCTACTGTTTTGTTTTTATTCTGGTAGAGGTTGACATTAGTAGGCAGAAAATACGACATACGGGTGATAGTGTATGGCCGAAAGCCCCAACTGTTTATTTTCTTAATAAAACTTAGCGTTCCTTTTCGATTTTAGAGAAGTTTTTAAAGCTCTATTTCCTAAAATTATCACCGTATTCGTGTCAACCGAGTGCCCTTCAGCTGTACAAACCTTACTCATGCTACAAACCTTAGGTGAAGGAGGAAAAGTTTTATGTAAGCCTTCATACATTCTGTGTGATTCAGCGTTGTACTATGTTATCCGCTGCTACTCTTCGAAATATGCCTCCCACCACCTGGGACATGGCAGGCGGCCAAAACCAGCATAATTTTCTAGGTAGATAAACACAGTAATCACAGTGTTTATCCGAACAGATGTACTTTCTGAAGCACAAAGTTTAAATACTGCATCCAGTCTTGTTGAACCAGAACGTGTCAGTCCCATATGAACTGTACAAGTATAATACATAAGAAATACCTATTGTCCTCAGATGACTCATGGAAACAATAGACGAATAAACTGTCAATTCAATGAATGATGAATATCTGGACGTATGAAAAACGGAGGTCGTCACTATTCGTCAGGTCTCAGATGGGCAATTCAGACCACCGTATCTGCGAATTTTCTACGATGTACATTATACAATCATAATCTCAAAGACTTAGAAGGTGACAGAGGAAGTCAGCCAGACTGCGTTATCCTTGAAAAAGAGAGCTGACATTCACGATGGTTCGTTAGACCTTAATGCAGCACGATGTAAATTGCTGCTACCAGGAGAAAAGAGGACCTTTCCGATTACATTGATGAAATAAATCAGGCTGGTTTGAATAAGCACCGTGTTCCTAAGGAAGAGTGGTCATACTATTGTTTGAATAATGATAAAGAGTGAACCTGTATGATTATGATGTCGCTGAGGCACAACTTTATAAGCTCATTATCATTAGTCATAGCAATGTGTCAGTATTGTGTCACCGTTGATTAATTGCCCTAAAACCATGGAAAGAATAACAGAGCACAATTCGCAAATAAAAGTGCGGACAGGAATGAGACTAAAGTCTAGTGAAGCTTTCTGTCTAAATTCAAACATCCACTTTCGTGGACAGTCAAGTCTGACATGAAATTAAAGTGGATATTACTGCCACGGTTCATTAATTGCACTTTCTTCGTATGTAGCCGGTAAAACAACTCCAGTGTCCACTGAACCCAACTGGCCATTATTTCTCCTAACACCTCTCCGATCTGGGAACAGAACGTTACTCACTATGGCTAAACTATTCGTAGGTGCTACCTTTCCAAACTTCAAGTCACCATCTACCTGCTTCGGACCTTATGCCAGTTGTCAAGACGTACTCAGCGTGGCAGACCAGGTGACCAAACCACATAACCCTGTGCAACCTAAAACATCGAGCAAATGAGTCTGCTGGATCCTCACTATCAAATATCTGCCTTCTAAACACATCACTGCCTACCCGCTGATGCCACCCGAAGGAGTTGTCGATGGTCGGATATTTGAAGACAGTTTAATTTGTAGGGTGCAATTGGTCATGGCTTGAAGTCACGGGGTAAGAGTGCTCTCACGGTCACTTTTTTCTCAGTAGTTATTCTTTTTTGCCTACCTCCCCCATGAGGTTCGGAATAATCTATTTTGCGATACTGTGAAAATGGAATTGAATGAACCTATGCTAAATATTAGGCCAGAAACGGTTTATAGATTTGCCCACATTTTTCACTATCTCCCACTCTAGAAATAATGAAAACAGATAGTGTGCGGTTAATGTACAGAATTCGCCAGGTTTTTGGAACCAAGCCGATTAGGGGTCAGCTGAAAATCTTGGTCGTTTGTTCTGTAGGATAGGCGTGACGAGATGTCTGCACACACTGTCTGCTCGTTCTGTTCGGTCTGGTGTGGCTGAATGGATCAAAAATGTAACGGTTTTAATTCCACCGACTGTTCGGAACAATCGCCGATCGGATGACACTCAGCCCCCTTCGGCTAAGTGTGGGGTACTAAGACCAACCTTATTGTAACTTCAATCACGTATTCAGCAAATTAACACACATTCCTGCCACCCCACATGCATTCAGCTGTTTGTAACTTTGGTGTTTGTGTTTTGGGCAACCAAAGGGTAATGGCGGAATGCAGTTTCTGAATGCTGAATGCTCTTAATCTGCGGTTAACAGCGACGGACTTGCATTGATAACGCGGAGCCACGTGTAAATTCTAAAACTTAGATACCACACCTGCGTAAAAAGACTAATCGAACATCTGTTCACAAAACAAAGTTTCTACGTTTGATCACAATTCGTTAATCATTATGATATATGCACTGGTCGATGAGACGGATTCACCAAGTGCCTATAAGATCAGACCTAACTGAATCAATCGGTCATAGCAAACAGCATACCATAAAGCTGGTATTCGCGAGTATTCGCAACAAGGAAGAAACGATAAGATGAAGCTGGTGAAAATTGCACAAATTTTTTTTGAAACTTAGAAGGAGACCACAGATGTTGAACCAGAGAGGGGGTTAGACTCAAGCTGCTGTACCTATTCAGAGAACATGGATATGAAGTGTATGATCTGACAACCGAGGTCGACTAGTCGGTTCGAAAAGTAGTAAATTTTCTCAGACTTTTAAAATGTTTCAGCGCGAAATTGACATTTCAACCGACTTATGTGTGACTTATATCTGGTTACAATGAGAGATAAAGCATGGTAAATGTTCAGCTGGGTGAATCAATCCGCTATTTCATAATACAAAATGACTTATAATACGAACAGTCCAGATGACGCTCCGTGTCAGTGGAGAGAGAAAAGAAAATATGTACACTGATACCGAAGCGGTGTGCTAGACGGAGAAGATTTACTTGGTTACGGGACCCTACCGGGTAGCATGGATTTGTCAATAATCCAAGAATCATGACAATTAAGCGAGATTGTGTTGTAATGTTTGTCTCCGCAATAACTCAACTACAAATTTGAGATAAAATTTTGTATCACTCTGGTCACTGTGTAGTCCCGATTGAAATTCAGGCAAGAATATCCGGGGTTTTGTGACTCAATCCGTGCAGAAATAAGTGTTTGAATCCGAAATACTGATCTGAAATCTACCAAGATTTGGTATTCCTGTTACCTGGCACAAGGCCGCATAGTGGCGTAGATACTTACTTAACTTTCGGCTCACACACCATTCACCAACATAAGTGACAATTATGATGAGTGTGTCATAAAAGCAGAAGTAATATTTCAACTTTGCAGTTTCCATTCGCGTAAAGAAAAAGTTTGGTAACCACTAGACTTGTATGCTATTGGCAATGAGGAAGCAAGCGTTGACTGCAAACTACGACATCCCAACAAGT
Organism: Paragonimus heterotremus; assembly: GCA_013368495.1. NCBI lineage: Eukaryota > Metazoa > Platyhelminthes > Trematoda > Plagiorchiida > Troglotrematidae > Paragonimus > Paragonimus heterotremus. The sequence continues at coordinate 238,588 of LUCH01000211.1, read as the reverse complement.
CTGGACTACGAGAGGCATTGAACAATGTGGGTGAAGCCGTTTCGGTTGCACATGTGTGCAAATTAACAATTAGTCAGTTGTGCGATTCCAGTTTGATCCCCAGACAACATTTGTTTCTTACATCGTTTCGTCAGCGTTTCAGTAGTTCCTTAACCAATTTAATCCTGCAACGCGAAATAGGCGTATTTAGAAATCTGTTTTTTTCCCACAAAAAACGGTTCGGGTAAACCTGACTGACGTATACTGACAATGAAGGAAAAGTAGGAATTAGGATTGTCATCCATGAGAAGACTCTTTGTACGAAAATGTAGGGCGACTGTTACAAAGGGGCGTTTTACATACCGTAGTCCTGATCCTGAAAAAATACCCATGTGTGCTCTTTCGTATTTGTTTTGGTGCGATAGTTACCTTACACAGTATGACCATAATTTTAAACATAACTTCGACATAAAATCTCATACTTATATCACAGGGCAACAGATTTCGACGTTGTTTGGACCTAGAAGACTGGGACAGTCAGCCTGAGATTTCAGTTGGAGTAAAGAGTGTGTCCCCTACTTGACCTGGAAAGAATGTTAGCCTGGAAGGCATAGCATGAAATGTTAACACATTCACACTAATAAACTGATAACAAAAGTAGTTGTATCTGTGATGACTGAGCCTTAGGTTACAGGAATCGGTGGGATCATTTGTAAGGTAGATAAACTGCTTCTGTCAGCAGCATTTACAGACTGTAGGGATTAGAATGACCTCACTTAAAATTGATAATTTGCTGTGCGGTCACCTGAACCATCATGCCAAGCCAGCGACAACATCTGCAATGCGTCCGTCCATACACGTTCTTTAATTATCTTGCTGAATTTGTCAAGTGTTTAATCAGGTCAATTACCTTTTTAACATGTCGTACGCAACATGCAGTCTGTCCCAACATTGATATCCCTCTGACTCACATTTCAAAACCTAATGTGAACAATAAAAACAGTTAGGTTTATTCAATCAACGCCCGGCACATCATCTGACAACGACCGCCTGACATAGCGTCTGACAGTCAACTTTCAACACGGCCAGCAACGTCAGTGCAGGTGCCAACTAAACATCATCAAGCTCATGGCTTGGCATGGTTCTTGACGACGGACACTGTCACAACAACTACCCAGGTTTCGTCACACATTATTACGCGACGATTCAAGAGGAGTGACCATTCACAGCTTCACAGCATGTTGAACAATACATCCTACTTTGAGATCGTCACATGAACTAAACAATACGCAATCCTACGGTAAGCATCTTAGACTCCAAAACTTGTGCAGCCCCATCCAGCATAACAAATTACAAGTCATGGACCACTCTCACATCAATTCATCCGTTCATCATATCCCGCAAGCTCCTACTGCCACGGTTGGTGATTCACAGTTGTGTCATTTCTATTGAGCTATCCGGACTTTGATAAGTCTAGACATTTTGCTTTACAGTTTTGTTATTCGCTTGTATTCGGTACACTGTTATTTATGTATCATATGCGGTTTTTATTGGCGTCATTCACCTTCTGATCATAAGGAACTTTTGTGTCAATAGTACACAAGGTCGGACATCGAGTACTGATCAACATTAATTCAAGTAACGCCGGTGCTTTTGAGTTCTACTATCCTGATTACAAATCAAACGAATTGACGGAGTAAACAAGGTGACCTGCTTCCGTAAGAGACCTCATATCAAGCAAGGTTCACACGTATTTCTGCCAACATCAACTTCGTAATCGCGCACGTTCCCGTTTGGACATATTTTCAGTCATTCCTTGTGATAATCAGTGATATATCCTGTCGACGAAGAACATTTTAACAAGGTACAGCTGTGGGTAACCCAAGCAACACTTCTACTTGAAGTATTTGAAGCAGTATCTTCTCCATGGAGTACACGCAAGCGTATTAAGACCGTAACGTTCGATCTGCACCACTTGTGGCAAGGTCACCTAAGAGAGGCAGGCTTGAAAACACCTGCCTGTTAAGAACCGCATATATAGTATACCTGATTAAGCTCCTCCTGTTGAGAGGGTCGACAAATCTCACACATTGGTCATTTGATCGTAAAACCTCCCACCTCCTTGGTCATTTGTGACAGTTTGTCAATGCACTAGTACATCGAATTCAAACAGTCGACTGGGATATGGGCTCCAGCCACTCACACATCCTTCGCAGTAATTCACTTCTGCTTCAAATCCACCTGAAAATATTTATTTATTTAATGAACCTTGGAATAAGCTCAGTTCAAGGTGTCCGTGCCACAGTGACCAACGGAAAGATATGTGGGATCATTTTAAAATATCACCCTTGGCAGCCGTGTCCAGTGTAAATCGTCATGAATTGAATTGTTTTCGAAGGATCCACGGTGTGTCCAGCTAACACTATACTGATAGTGATATCTACCTTTTGATTACTTAGACAAAATTGTATTTGGCAGCTTCGTCAAACAGAACAAGAAGTTATAATATGCTATAATTCATTTATGTTTTGAACATATTCAAAGATAGATTAAATTTACCCAGTTCCTCTTCCAGAGATTTGACTTCTTGAGCCAAGACTTCGCGACTCATGTGCGCAGAGGATGAATTGTTTTTCTCTCGTTCTCTTCGAACTCGTTGCTCGGTTTTGCGATCTTCTGCACGCAACCTTGCATTCTCATCTTGTAAATCAGAAATTCGTTTCTTTGCTTTAAAAACCTGTGATTACGAATAAGCCGGATTAGTGTACTATATATAAGATTACTTTTAGAAAAATGATACACTGTTTATTAACACACGGAAGAAAGTAGGGTGAAATATGGCAGTAAACAATGAAAAAAAATCAAAATATCCGGTTTTGCTTCACAATGGAGCTTTATTGGTAACAGCCTAGGTTGTCCGTCTCACTGTATGGGGCACTAATTTGCTCATGAACAAGTCGGTCAAGTAGTGCAACTACTTCCTAGTGACAAGGAACGGTATCCCCATTTAATACTTAGTAAACACGCGCACCGATCCATTCATCTATCTGGCTGTGGTTTCCAGTGACCCATATTTCTTTCACGCAAAAACTGTTTTAATGGCTCCGAAGAAATGGATCGGTCTTTGATAAATTGAAAAGGTGACAGTGGGCATTTTTGGGAGAAATACAACTTGAATTTAGCAACAACTCTTCTGAGTTTCAGAATCCTGCAGACATAGTACAGTAGCATTCATGCCCTGTTTCTGTTCGGCCCAATTTCATTCCCCCATCCTACTCCACCAGTTCCACTCTAATCAGTGAGATCAAAGCTTGAGTGACTTTCGCAAGTTCTAATTCGTTCCGTTAAAGCAAGATAGCATTACACTTGACAGAGAAAATTGGGATATCTGCGAACAAATTTCTGGGGTTATGAGGATTTGAATATTTTAAAGTCATAATTTGTGTACTAAAGCTACTGAAATGTGACTATTTCGCGCGTGTAGTAGGACGCAGCATTTTGGGTTTCGTAATTCGCGCTACCCACGAATTACAATTTGTTTTTCGCTATTCGGTAAGCCTTTTCCACTAGACCGATTAATCAGTTTTCCACTTGTTAGTGCCTACGGCGGAAACCCTCAGTCTTACGAGTTGTAAGATTCGGGAGGCTAGAGTGCCGAAGACATTAGAGTACCGTACTTTAGTCATTATTGACGACTGGTTGCTGTTTGAAGTCAATGGACCATGGGGAGTTATTCATTCATATTCTTTTTGCTACCTCACCAGTCATAGTCACTGCGAACTCGCAGCTTTAATTTAAGGACTGACAAGTCGCAGTGGATGAAAAGCTGTGTCAATAGGTGGCTTGTCTTGAGGATTGATGGCTTCACCCACACGTAATTATCCACTGTAATCACGATGGTATTGTAAGGGGGCGTGTGTGAGCTAGTGGGAGACTAATTTGTTGTGTTCAATGTACCCCGGCATCCGAACTAGAGGAGAGGCATTCATGGTGATTTTCACGCCATTAGCTGCAAGTTATCAAACCTGAACAACTGGAGGTAGGGATACTCATAATCCAAGCCTTACGGTAATCGACTTTTACAAAACGACATGCAAAAAGAGGGATTATGCGTACACGCACCACAAATTGTATTTCTGTTTCTCAATGTTTGAAATGTCCAACAAGATGGAACCAGCATTGGAACGCCACTCTAGAGACAGTACTGACCAATGCGATAGACCGACAGCACCCACACAATGGTCACAAGAATCGTTGATCTACACATAGCTAATTTACTGAGTACATCGTTTTAGAACATGGTTTAATGCTAATTAAAAGTTATCGCAGGATGTGACTAGTAATATTTAGATAATCCAGATGGAACAATGACCTACTTCAGCCTCCTGTTCTTTTATAGTCTCCCTGGCATCGTTATACTTCTCCATCCATTCATGATCCCGATCTCCAGAACCGGCCAAACTGACCTCTCGACTTATTTGACGCAACTTTCTATCCCATTCTTTCATTCGTTGTTTTAGAGCTTCGTTCTCCTGAACAACAGCCTCGAAATCAGAGCTTCTTTCGTTCACACGCTTTCCGCTCAATTCAGAACAACGTAGGCGTCGGTTCTCACCATCGAGTCGATCACGCTCATGCTCAATACGTGCCAGGTGGTCTTGTATAAGATTCAGCTGTTCGCGTAAATTCTCATGCTCTTGGGATTCTGGAACAGAGAGTAACAAGCAGTGAGATACGACAAAAGATACCACTTCAAAAAAATTTAATTTGCAATCGGAAGTGTTAGAGACTATGTCAAGTACCATCCGTCGAAAACGGTTCCCCAGTTGAACATTCTTGACAATCGCAGCTAATGTTAAGAATATTATTATCTTATAAGTTTATGCTGTTAATAACATTTCCTCTGTAAATTTACACCTCTCATTATTCGTTGCCTTATTGGGGAATCTACATTATGATCCTTGGTTATACGTAGTCTGTCAGGGCAGATGTATACCAGATGACTCAAGTACAACAAGAGGGAAAGTTGAAGGTTTACTCAGATCGGACTGGTTCTGCACACAACAAATTAGCAATCGTATAAGTAGCTGATAAGTAATTTGACAGATATGAGGATCTGAAAGGAACCTAATTGCAGAATATTTGGAATTCGACTAGATTCAAGTCAGCTACAGGAGCAACACACCCACACGAGGCAAATGCTCTACTAGCTGAGCTACGAAGCCACGCAGGAAGCCCAGAAATGTCATATGTAGGCCTAGTTACCCACCCAACTCTCTGTCATATGGAATCCACTGAATGATCCAGCCGACTGACTGCGCAAGCAGGATTTCTCGATCAGTTCACACTGAAATTCATCAGCGCCACCGACGAGTATTGACACTGAATTACTGACAAGTAGTTTGGATAATCTGACAGTTTAGAAGAGATTCAGTTGCAAAAAATCTAGACTTCGGCTGGACCATTTGCTGGTTTCGAGGACAAATTTGGTTGGGTGAGTAACTAGGTCCGCATGTGAAATTTCTGAGCTTTCGATGTGGCTCTGTAATTCAGCTAGTAGAGCATTTTCTTCGTCTGGGCGTGTTGTTCCTGTCATTGATTCGAGTCCAGCAGGTCCAGGTTTTTCACAATTGGGCCTCTTCCAAATCAGTAAAAATGTATAACTTTCAACCAAGTGGAGACTGTGCGCAGAAATCAACCGTCAGCAATCGGCTTCTTACAAACACGCAGCGCGAAAAAGTGAATTGGGCAGTGTGAAATCAGACATACCAGAGTTCATCTTATCAGTAACAGCGACATTCTTTAGGGAACATAGTACGTTCACAGTACGTTCAAACCATCGAGAATACGATGGTGGCGAGGTGGATAGTGTGTGGGCGTTCCGTCTGGTGACGTAGTGTTTCGAGTCTCGTACAACTTGCAGCAGTCAAAAGATTCTTTCGCGTTGGCTATGTTGACATTTTGTATCGTTACCCTTCGGAGTGATAGTGAAGCAAGTCTGGTGACTAAGGCCTTGCTGCGCGTAAACAGGTTAGCTAATAGATTCATTAGCCGCGGTAAGGACAGTGCCACACATCACACGTGTGTCAAACTGCTGAAATCAGATGCAATGCCCACACTCGATAGATTTTCATCTGGGGATGGTACACGTGGTGGAAATCTACTCGATTCACTGTAGAAGATCTAACAAGGGGCCAATCCAAACGTCGCGTTAATGATACTACGTCAGAATTGGACAAACAGTCTCAATGTTACGACTTCCGTTACTCGCTAATTTATTTGTTCTGTACTGCACCAATTTTCGTTCAATTTGTGACTTTGTATGTGGTAATACGAACAGCCAGTGATTGACTGTGATTTCTTTAATATTGTTGTACATCCATAAATTTGGTTTCTTGTCTCATGAATATTAACTGTTTACTGTAACCAGTAGGAGGTCTTCACCTTATTATTTGAGTCGGAGGTTTCAATTCGAGTACGATGTTTAGGGCTATTCGAAGTCCTTAATTCCGAGTACTACAGTACAATCGCACATTTACACCTTAAAAACCTTCCCTAACTCACTGAGGTGCTGGTTGAGGTATATATATATATATATATATATATATATATATGAGTGATAGCGGCTACCAAACAGTGCCAAAATATTGAATCAAAAAGGTGCTATGCTTTCATGACACAACAGTGTGATAGGAAATACTGTTATTTCTATTCAAAGACATCTGCGAGTGTCGTTATTTGCTGGGCAGTAAAAATTACAATTCCGAATGTATACCACATTTATCCGTAGTTGTGTCTGTTTGTACGGCACACGCTGAAGAACGCAACAGATAATTGTCATTCGCGACTTCAGTCTCCATTATTTTAAGTGTCTATTATGAGGAATTTTCTTTGAAATGGCATATGGCATGAATCAGGTTCAGTCAGCACGGTCTGTACTTGCTGTCAGAAATGCGATCGATAAGGGAACGCAGTGTACAACAGCTTATCACAACCGACCACCCTTATGCTTAATCGTGTGGTACCGGGTTTTTCTCACACGATGGAACTGTATCTTTGTTTATCGGGTATGTACCCGACAGATGAGAGCAAAATATCGTTAACGAGATAATTCGTTGCAGAAAAAGCGGTCATTACTCCCATTATTGACTCAACAGTCTCTATAAATAAAGGGAAAGAATTCTGTTGAATGTGGACCTAGAAGACCAAAACTTACCAACTTGTGTTGATCTGGGCGAACGGCTTTGCGTGCGTTGAACCTCTCTGTGAGGTACATTTATGTCACGTTCATAATTGATCACTTTACTCCTCAGTCCCACATTTTCCTCTTCAACTACATGTAGTTGTTTCCGGGCCATTAGTAGTTCATTCTCTAGCTGGTTGGCGGACAACTGGGATGGCTGGCCTGATGGTGTATCTCTCTGCGGAAACAGGTCACCCGGGCCTCTGTCCTTCTGGACAATGGTTTGCGGATTATCTCCAGCTGATCTCGTCAGTTGACTGAATGTGAATGGCTAAAAAGTAGACGTGAACGTATGGAAGACATATTATACGATTACCTTCGTTTCACGTAGTAAAATATACTCTTTTGAGCCAAAGAATGACGAGGATGGTTGTCGGTTCTCAGTCAACACGGATCGTGGACAAAGCAACTAGTCAGGATCGGTCAGTATCAGCTGGTCTATTCGAGCCACATATGGAGAATTGTACGGCTGGCGCTTTTAAACGGCTGTACTTTTACGCTGGTGCATTCGGCTTTCCTCATCGACTCTCTAGGTGACTTCTGCTAAGTACTACTCATTTTCTGAGTAATCCTGTTTCAGCCCTCGTTGTCTGTCACTTTTCACGGCAAAAATTAGTAAAGCAGTCGGAGTGGATTCACTCCGAAAAGAGACGTGTTCTCGTTGCATGATCACTTAAACTTTCGTACAACACTACTCAGTCGACAAAACATTTTTATTTTGAAGTATATGGTCGTTATGGCTGGACAGTGTTGATAGTAGTCTTCCTTACAATAGGTTTTGCGGCTTAAACCACTGACGATGTGTTCCTTGAAGACGCCCACTGCTGAAAGTTAACCAGACTTTAGTTCCTGGGTGGACTATATAAATGTCACTTTACGATATCGAAATTTATGTTCCCGTTAAATCACTGTGCCTGGGTTTCTACGTATGCGCTCTGCCGCACAACTTCCTGCGGTAAAATCCCTACCCAGCAGTCTACCTTCCGCGCTCTAAGCGACCGCGAACGTTCGACTTTTGATGATCAACTTGCCGAACTCGATGTCATCAGCATTCAGTAGACATCAGTTAGTCGATCGGTGTCGAGAAGTTGGCAACAACGGGAGAGTCAAGAAGCTTCAGTCAGTGATGTGAAAACGCAGCTAGTTGCAAGTAACAGTCATGTCTTTTCATGTTAGGTTACAGCTAACCGATTAACGCCAATTGCACCTGTCCATTTTTTGTCCGAGTGCACATTAGAGACGAAAATGACACTGAACACGAAGTGTAGCAAACATGTTTTCGATAAAACCTCGTGAGGCTGTTACAGTTATAGAGGAAAATAAAACTAAGGACTTTGAAAACTAAGAACGGTTGCATGCGAAACTTGGTATTGGTCCAAAATTCACATCATCTCAATTCTGTTTGTGGGCGTCGATTGGGTGTTAACTGCTTACATATCGATCAGGTGAGTCAACTAACGCCCAAGGCAATTGAAGCGATTGAGCAGTTTTTCTGTGCACACAAGATTGGATTACGTAATCGGGTGGTAGTGGCCTTGGCAGTGGCCAACATTCGCTGGCGAACAAGGTTTGACCTGTTCGGTGGAACCCTGTAGATAACAGTGAACGGTCGATCTATGTTGACCTGATGATCACTGTCGGCCAAATGACCTGCAATGGCACTCGTGATTGATTTTCTCTCACTTGTCCCGATCCATGCTGAATGATGTTCTCTGATTTTTCTAGACAAGTGTCGAGTTGTATGACCCATGTAGTTTGCTCAACAATCGCAAACGAACGAGTAAATCACCATATATAAGTTGTGGACCGGAACTTTATCCTTCAGATTCAGAGTAATCAGTGGCGAACTG
>LUCH01000211.1:177121-228043 GCA_013368495.1 Paragonimus heterotremus | reverse complement strand
ACTTTCCACTCGGCCCATTTCGAAAAGAAGCACTAGACTCGAGTTTCGCTCTCATTAGAGCTCGTCAGTAGTGCATATACTCGCCACTGCCAGGACTTGAACCACGGACATGCTGTTCATGAGGCAACCGCGTTTACCACTGCGCCATTGACCTCACGTTAGGCACGACCGGATTATCCCAAATTGAACTTCCAGCTCTAATTGATCACAATAACGACGTGGAATTCAAAATTTCGGTCCTAATGATAGAACCTCCATTTGCGTAGTATTCAGAGAAACAAAAGAAAAGTTATCGACATACCACTCAAGTTGGGTCGGGAAAGACGTATGCGGTTTCTTGTCTTCCAGTGTGCAAACAAGTTTCTGTCGTTTCCTCTCTGCTCGTGTGTCCACGACTGAACTCAAAAAATTACCAAACAACAAACGATTCTTCTCTTGAAAGCACGTTTGTGTTCGCTGGTGCGAATTTTGGACCAATACCAAGTTTCGTATGTAACCACTCTTAGTTTTATTTTCCTTTATAACTGTGACAACCTGATGAGATTTTATCGAAAACATGTTTGCTACACTTCGTATTCTATGACTTAATGTGAATTTTCGAAAATGACACTGTTGCACTCAACCTAACCCTGCACGCACAGACGGATGGACCGGTATTAAACTCATCCTCGTCAGCAAAATGTGTGAAATTTATGTTATATTCATTGTGCGACCGAGTCCACCTGTCCCTGAAGTGAGCCGATAGACCGCGTCGAAGAAAATGCTGACAGTGTTTCGGATACACCGGTTTTCGGGAGAAAACGTTCTATACACACACGTTCCGCACGAAATCTAGAGTAATACACACAATTCACAAGATGTTGCTCACTAGTTACATCCCCCTAAAGACGGTGGAAGTCTATTAATATACTACTGTAACTATTCTACCATCGAAAGTGCTTGTGAATGCATGCTGACTGTGTTTTTAAGGTTGACTGATCTTACGGAATCTGCTCATTTCGTGGAAGTGCATGTAAGAGCCAACGACGAACTCATTGTTTAAGGATCAGCTGTCGGAACGCACGTATTGGGTGAACACATTTTAGACTCTGAGTTTCACTGAATTCTTTAAAACGGCTAAATTATCCTGTTGTGTTTTCTTCGCAAAATGTACAAACTCTTACGTTGCTTAATGGATTTAAATCTTCTAATCACCTTTAGTCCTAGTATCACCATTCTATTCATGCAAATTAGGTAAATGTAATCATTGAGTTAATGTTGTGTTGAAAAGCAAATTGCGTAAGAAGACAATTCTTTTTCACGTTGCGTAACATTTCGTTAGTCGTCGAAGACAAACGCTGATTGCGTTGTAGCTAAACTTGGACCACTTAACTTTGCCACAAACAGTCTGAATTTTACGTTCGTCGACTGATGTTTATTAGATCACTCGTAAGTAAGGAACTACTATGAGAGGATCAATAGATCCGTTTAAATGAGAACAGATTACATACTTTCGAAATGGTATACATCTCCATAGAAGGTAAAACAAGACAACGGTCCTGAATGAGCCCTAATATTTTGTGTTACTATGCCTTAACACCGACCCAATTGGAAAGACAATCATGGGCTATCTTTTTGAGTTGGTCAAACACAGTTTTCTTGGTTGTTCATATAAGCTCCGAAAGACTAAAACAATTGACATCATCAACACTGTCTGCGAAACATCAGTTGTTGTGATTAATTTTTATAGCGTTACAGCCATTTTGAATATACATATGTTTATTCACTTGGGAGGAAAGAAGACTTCAAGTATGATGGCGGCTGGGTCTGAACACTTAAAGCTAGTATGTCAGTACGGTGTGAACACCATGCAATTGACGTTAATATCTCGGAACCATAAGTGGTCAGAGCGGTATCCACCAGACAACTTTCTCACTGTTCACTCGTTCTCACCCCAAAAGCGACTAACGACACTTTCGTTACTGGGTCTGATTACCTCTTCTTTTTCTGTAACGTCTTCACCAAAGTGTTCGGCAGGTCACGAGACCAGTTCATTCCCTAATATCAGGGTCCTTGTAGGATCACTGGTTGAAGTGGAGTTCAGAGACTGGTGTTCGATATGGGAAATGGCGTGTTGCAGTTTTTAATGTATTACTTACTTATCCTTAGGATTTAGATAAGCGAACTAATAACAGAATTACGATTTTCACTAGCTGAGTAGATGGATACCAACGCTGGTTATTAAAACTAGACATTTCACGACAGCCCGTTGTTAGATGATTTAGAGGACACCGAATACGTAGTGAGACGCTTAGGTAACACTGCACTGCCTCAAACCCCATGGCCTTGACATACACCAGTAGATGCTTTCCGACGGTCATAGTCGAATGCAAACCTCAGCGATCTTATGTATCAAAGCATTCTGTATCCTTAATCTACAGTGGCTAACCTTCAGAGTCGTAAAATTAAACCGTTTTAATTGCGATCTTACAAATACTCTCCTGAGTTTAAGTGTGGCACCATTTTGGTGCACCAGTTGACGCGAGTTAGTGAAAACCGACTTGATATTTGAATTTTGGGGTTATGTTTCATCTCTCGTGTTTTATTATCAATGATACAACTACTTAAGTGAACGAATCCTGTTAAACACTTTCATAACTCCCTCCTAAGGCACAAAACGTTTCGCCTTTTAACACTACTTTGCACTGGCAGACTGAAAACCAAGGGCTAGGCAGAATAGAACCTACCAATTTAGGTCACGTGTACCGCTTGGAATTATGTTTAGTCACTTTACCAATGATCAAAACATAAAAGCGTGAATTTTCTTTACACCGTACACATTATTCTGTTATTGCGTCTAATGCAAACTGATTAAGAATGAGAAAGTAGACATTCAGAATCAATGCCACATTTAACGTATTGTGGGTTTGGCTCTGTTCTAAACTGATATTAAGTCAAAACGCCGACAAGTGGACATTCAAAAGCTTAACTGAATGAATACAGCGCAGCATACCATTGACATACGAATGTTAGTCAAGCTGTATGCTTCACCAAAAGATTACCAACTGGATATTAATTAACGTGAAAAACAATCTCGCTTTATTTTCGGACAAATTCTTATTGATGACGAACTTCTCAGTTTTTATCACCTAGCAAAAAGAACAGGATGGATATGTGATGAATCGATGTTAACACATAATATATCCTGAGAAATGGTGGCTAGATGAATAACCTGTACTCATTTACTAGTAGGTGGACAGTAACTACCGGGACTTTACCTACCGTAGAGTGCTACTTCACTCATTTATGGAGAGTGCTTTTTTCACCAGTGCACATCCGCAGAAGTGTAGTAAGCCTGCACAAGTCCAAGACACTTCTCAAACATTTAATCCTAGTGACTACCACCAAAGTGGTGGTCTCATCAACACCACTGTCACCGTAAAATCGAACCCACGGTTTGTGAATAGGTGGCAGATTGTAGTCCAAGCATTTATCTACTGTATCAAGTGATCTCGGTCACCAGAGTTGCATAGAGACAAGTGAGGTAGTTTCCTTGCTTGCTCACATACAGGCCAACCATAGAACCATCGGTCGCTTTCAGTCTATGAACGAAAGGAAGCGCAACAGCTAAGGAAACAAGGCACTTTTGCCTATCCGGGTGGAATGAGAGCTTAAGATAATCCTGCCCAGTTTTTGAGTTGACTCTGACCTTGTACTTATTGTTACAGAAGAAACGCCTAAGACTGTCGATCACTTTGTCCACCTGGGTACCGTCATTCCATTAGTTTCTAACGTCTTCGACGCGCTATTGTGTTTTTGCTAAATATTGTCAGTTATGACGTCCCCACGATGCTCAATTATCGACTGAGCGGAATGTGTGTGTGCGCCCACTTTTGCTCCGCTGACCAAAGACCTGGTCCACTGGTAAGAAAAACGGGTACAGGTCTTGGGTATTCGATCACCACTGATATCATCATTTAGCCTGCGTCATATGAGCTAAATGTCTGAACAATGCAGCAGTCTGTCAACTTGTGTTTCTCGACCAATAACCAACGCAGTCTTCGCTAGGTGGATCATGTACCCTGTATGTAAACGTAACGTCCATTGGAACTTACCACCAATGACATTTTATTGGTCATTTAAAATATCCACCGTTAAATGCTATCTTCAAAATAGATCTTGCTTTTCCATAAGGGTAGTTCACATTACTGATAACTGACACTAAACAATGTGCTGAAGATGTCCTAACAGTGTTCAGTGAACATAATGCTAACATAACAGTGAACTCGCTTTCATTTTCGAATGGTTCTACTATGCATTGGATGTGTTAACACAACGCCCGGTTCATTGCGAGTATATCCGGAATTGCCTTAGATCAATCCATTTTGAAACGGGCATCACTGAAAGTTTTACTGCAAAATCAGAAAGAACTGTATCCAGGACACAGTTAGGTGCAAATTGCAAGATAAATTTTGTGAATGTTTTCACTTGTTTGGTCTAGTTGTCCGTAAAGTAAGTGCACATATTGATGCAGGGCACTGAAAGTCTCAAGGAAGCTGTCTAAGTGATAATGTAATATCTTCACTTATAGGTCCGTTGTTTCTATGAGAGGTCTAAACACCACGGTGCTGAGTGTCAAAACAGAGATGTATTTAGTTTTAGTACTTAATTCCCATCTATTTCTGTTTCTCCTCCCACGCGAATGCACGCTGCAGTGGACACAGAATGGCGGCGTGGGAGATCATTCGTAATCTTCTGGAGAATGATCACCAAGTGGTTCTCACATAAGCATTCGCAGCTGTTTCCACAACTGATAAGATCCAGCTAATAAGTTATGTTGAAACGGTTTGGATGGAACATTGGTTTCCACCCTTTTGAATGTAGCAAAGACTCATGTGTTAGTTTAGCCCTGATGAGGCAACAGTATGAGTGATTGGCGAATATGACACTAGCATATCTTTTCTAATCTCCAGTATTATCTTGTGCAACTGATATAATACAGAGAAGCATGTCCCACTAGAAATCAATCGCTTTACTTTGTTGGCTGTTCTAGTTATACATATTTCAGGAAATTGATGTGATTTGGAAATGTGAGTATCAGCCATCAGCAAATTTATGAATAGTTGGTTATCTTGTTTTCAGTTCTTATATACTTTTTGCCTGATACTTCCATTCACATTTTATGTGTTTCGGTTGTCTACACAAACACAGCACGATTACACATTACCTGGTTTCAGTGTTCTTATATTTATTTTGACGGGCTTATTGACAAGGAGGTCTGACCAGACCCCTTCCTTAACATTCTGTTGGGTTCCATTGAATTTGTGCGCACTGTATTGTTCCATTGTTTTTAGCTCTACCAGGCATTAAGCATTCTGATCCGTTATGAAAATAGTGCATTGATTGGACGTGAGATAGTGTCGCTTCGTCGAGCCGCCCATTTATCATAATTTTTTAGTGGCAGTTTTTCATTCCCACGCAACTCTACATCTGTGCCCATCGTAGATAATGTGGTTTATGCCTGTGTTGCAATATTTTTATTTTTTGTGCACTCTCTATTTCTCTTTCAAGTGCGGAAGCAATTTGGTCAAACTGCTCTGTACCACACATACACTTGTTGCCAACCTGAATTGTCTCTCGTAAACGATGCACTCTGGTTTGAAGGAAAGCGGTAAGTCGTTTTATGGGTAACTTTCAAAACCGAAACGATCGATAAGTTTGGTCCGCTTAGTCCAACATACGTCTTCAGGTGGTTGAACATAACACACACGTTTGCGGATATGACGCACAGTTTTGCTTTTCAAATGTACAGATTAGTTTAAGGCAGTTATGTCCCCGGATGAAGTTAGAACACGCGAGTAGGATTACGTCAGATGTACTTTGCAGAGACGTTTCCACCGCGCTTCTCGGTTTTGATACACGGGCTATGATCGATAAGCATGCATTAATTCACATAAACGTAAGCTAGGAATGAGTCATTGGCTGCAATACGAATAGCACACAGAACCAGTCATGTTCAGATGGGCCTTCATGCGTTAAAAGCAAAAAAATTCAAATTTTGGACAGGTCGGATAAAGAACTACCAACATCGATCGAACCGTGAGGAAAGCGGAAAAAACGGAAGCTAATAGGTGGCCTAAAAGTAAGCCTAAGACAAGAGAAAGAAGTAACCTTATATGAACAGCATAACAGAAACATTGGAGTAATAATAACAAACACTTAAGGAATGTTTTAAGTTGAACATCACACATTTCATCGCAGCCTTCACATTTAGATAGACTTTCCAGCCGGCCTCCTTCGAAAAGAAGCACTAGACTCGGATTTCGACCTGTCTCGGAAGTCCTAATCGCGGGATTGGAGTTAACAGACAGTAACTGTGTCTCCTATCGGGACGACCGGGCAACCTGATCATTACTCACAAGCGAAAGTTGTTGGACGTTCAAATATGGTAATTCGGTCGTGTCTAATTTGAGGTCAGTGGCGCAGTGGTTAACGTATTTGCCTCATGAAAGCGTGGCCGGAGTCCTAGTCCCGGAAGTGGCGAGGATATGCACTACTGACGAGTTGCTCTAACAAGTGAGAAACTCGGGTCTTGTGCTTCTTTTCGACAGCTGTGATCAGTTGTGGGTGAAGTTCAACTTAAACCAATCCCTTCAACTACTCTAATAAACTTAACGAGTAATACAAACTCGTCACTACCAACCCTTGACACTATGATGGTGATAGGTTAACTACCATCCGCTCCTGTATACAAAGAGAGGGCTTATAAGGGGTGTACCGCAACAGCCTCAGCAAAAAGCTTTCTCCACTTGAGTTACATATCCCGTTTCTTTCAAATGTCGTGTGTTGGAAGATTGCGCAGTGTCGGTTTTATTGTTCACTAGCCACTTTGGAATGTGCTCCGGCCTATTCAAACGTCAATACATCAGTGTACTTTTCTCGTTGCAGTCGATAACCCATTTCTAGTTTACGTTTACTCAAATTAATGCGTGCTTACTGATCACATTCCATGTATCGTAACCGATGAGGTCCGTCGAAATGTCTCTGCAGAGCACATCTCATATAATCATACAGATAATTTGTCTCAATCTGACTAGGGACGTAATTGAAGTTGTCCCACGTTTTTACAAGTACTAAACAAGTTAGTCTCACAGCATGAAACTCCGCTACCTATACATGTGTGATCAACAGTCGACTTGCTCAAACGGGACGTTTGAATTGAAAGTTACTCATGAGCGCGTATGATGGTGAGCAACCGGCTGTGTTTGAAGCAAGGTCGGTGGTGCATTGCTCAACATGGTTTCCACACAACACCAGGAACGGAAGCCCAAACCTTAGTTTTGATAAGGATATGCATCTCTGACGGACTCTGACAAGACCAGAACTCGAGTCTAGTGCTTCTGTTAAAGTGGAAGTGGCTGAAACTTCCGTGTGACGTTCAGCTTATATAACCAACGACATCATTTAACAAGAGGATGGACTAGACTTAAAACGGCGAAGCATACATTGCCCATTGTGTGGTGGTTAGCGGTTAGATCCTTGGGCCAAATCGAGAAGCTTATATACACCTGGAACAACTCAGACAAGCTTCATTCTCTCTAGGTAACCTGGGTATTAGGTGAAGATTTATAATCAAGTACTAAAAATCATCGCATACTGACGGAGATATACAAACCTGTGAAATACATATTTTAAATCTGTGAAAGCCAAATTACTGTGAACTTCGTCAATGTTAGTCGCAAATGTGAGTACACGTGTGCCGATACGTTTAACTTGTCCAAGGTATACTCACGTTGGACAGTAACTATAAAGTTCTCGTCCTCCAGCCAAGGTCAGTTAAACAGCAATGTCTCGCAACGCTCAGTGTGATTTTCATTCGAATACTTTCCAAAATGCGTGTACACAAAAGAAGTTCGTCCATAATGTTAGCCCTCTCTAGTCAGTGATCATTTTTCTTTTTTTGACCATCTCCTGCCCATTCAAAAATGGTCAAATATCGCCTATGTTCTGCATAGCACTAGCCTGTGAAGATAATCAATAAATGGTAATTTAACTCTGGGATATTTATTCTCGAGCAGTCAAACTTGTCAGTTTGTCTTCCTGCTGATACTTGTTTAACTGTTAATAAAAGAACAAACGGACAGTTAGAAAGGCGTCAGAAAACTTCTCAATCTCGTAATCGTAATACAAAATGTTTTCCAGGAATGGCCTTCTACCCAGTCGCCATAACCACCTCATTCGATATTATTACAAGTCCGAAATGCCGATGGGGAAAACCCGGTACGTTTATTTGGCGCAATTCAAAGTGTCTCTGTGCGGGTCCACTTATTTTGGATGAACATATTGACGACCTGATGCTGTCATCAAATAACGCACCCAAAATAGTTAACAACAAACAGATTCAACATGGCAAGCCTAACCACTACAAAACGTCGTTACAAAACTGCCGTCAAGTCAGTGATACATGTCTTCCTGATTACCGGTCATTCGAAAAACAAAAAGTAATGCTTTTTCTGTTGGTGAAAGCAATTAAGTATCCGAATCGTCTACTCTGTTTGCAAACCGAGCAGTGGTTAGGTTTGAGCTACTGTGGTGACTTAAAACAAACGTACATATAATCCAAGACAGATTCAATTACGGAAAATGTAGACCTTGGCTGGATTCAAACCAGCGACAGGAAAAGCATGCACAAACAGGACAGTTACTGTGACATCTGGGCAACAAAGCCAGGCCGGAAACTCAAAACATTCATATCTGGACTTGGTTACCCAATGTACACACAATTCTCTTTATAATTTTCGTTCACGTTTCATTACTAACTGAACTCGAACTTCTCCATTGACCTTATTTTGAACATTGTGACTACCTTGTCTATTGTTGTCAGTTATCATACTGAAGGCATTCGAACCGTGTGTAAGCAAACGCAAACCTATGGTTATTGGTACAAATGTAAAGATCGCGAAACCTATTATCATCTTTGCAGTAAAGTTGACTACACTTATTGGAACAACTAATAATAAAAGCTACATTAAAAATCGTATGTTACGTGTTGCATTCTCTTGCTTTTCTAACAGCTGTTTGCAAAGGTACATACATTTTCAGCTATGGGCTGTCAGACAATTCGTCAAGCTGTGTGCATGGGCGAAACAGACAAACGTCTGAGGAAGTAAAAAGACTTGAATGTACTAGCGCTTTGGAGTGTTGTTAGTGTAAACTGCTATTTAAACTGTTAGAGAAGATCCTTCTAGACCAGCATTTCTAATTCGTCAATAAACTCAAGCACCATAAATAGATTCAGTAGACTTGAAAAAATGATGCACTTTTGCTCGTTCTAGACTGTTGAAAAAGTCACCGGATGTGCGGATGAACTATACGTTGTGGACGTACAGACAAAAAACTTCATTGTCCAAAAACAGCTAAAAAATGTATAGATAGAACAGAATTCGGGTACATATACAAACGATCAAAAATGCGTCTCTACAAAATACTCAGTGAGGTCAGTTATGAGTTGTGGTTGTGATTACCTAAATGAGTTATAGTCCAAATGGACGGTTGTGGATTTATATTCAGTACAGTAGAGGACAAAATTTTTGGGGGAACCGATAGGTTTCAGTGGAGAAAATCGAGGCTGTGGAGTGCCGGAGGCTTACCGCTTCCAGCATAGTGTTCGAAATTACACTGCCTAATATGGTGTTAAAAATGGAAGTGGTTACAGAGCACCACGGTTGGATCAAGGTCATACAGTTAAATTAGAGGAAACTAAGTACTGAACGGTAACCGTTAAGAATGTTTCTACTGTAAACACTATATCGCGATCGAGGAGGTTACAGTTTATGGTTCGTGTACAAAACCAGCAAAACTTCTAGGCTGAAACAACCCGATACCCTCAGAACCCAGTTTTCTGACAAGTAAAACTGATTAACTTAGGTCATTGGAACAATGGTGGTGTACGCTTTGCCTGTATAAAAGGCAGTTGACCCTGATACGACCGGTTTGCTTTTTAACATTTCGCCGGACTATGTGTAGTTGTCCGGAAGGATTGGACCCATTAACAACGGATATGTACATTCTTGTAGACACAGTACAGCAATTATGATGAATAATTGCAAGAAGACGCACGCATGACTTCAATATAGACCATCTATCATTGCTTGTTTTACGTGATGTACTGTATCCTTGCTATTCCTCAAACACACTTGTAGTCCAACCGTTGTGATGAAAACGGATGAACACAGTGAATGACGCCTGCTGATAAGGGGTATACTATTCTGGCAAGCAGTGCAATGTGAAAAGGTGTGCTATTTAACCAATTATGCCAACTCCCGAGCCACATGAAACATCATGATCATTCGAATTCGGAGTTATTACGAATGGATTGGAATAACGGTCACAAGATACAAACTGAGTTCTAGTACGCCGACAACTCAAACACGCAGCACCGGTTAACGCATATTTTTATCAAGATCAAGAATGAGTACGTACAAAGGAATATAATATATATCCTTTTAATCTATACGGCGACTTTTGTAACGTCCTCAACATATTTTCATTTGTACACGAGAAGCGGACAATTTGGTAGAAACACAGTGTTTATATAGGCAGACCTACAAAAATGGATGCAGTGAAAAACCGTAAAGAAAAGAGCAGATTTCGTGTGTGTAGTTATAGCAAATTGATCTGGGTTTGAAAAACAAAACACTACCGGCCGTTCTTTGTGTATTGTAGAAAAGTTTAACAGTGTTTCACCCCAGACATCAGCCGTTATGTGGCCAACCATAAAAAATCATTTGGTGGATCCAGGACCCAGGAAAACAGTACATAATCATGGATCATGTTTTACCACGCTGTATCATCGGTACGGTCTTGTACTGCATTTCGTGTAGTATGACAATATTTAACGCTTAAATTTGCCTGCCGGATGACTTGGTCATAATCGCATGGTACACCTTTAAGATCGTCCTACCGTAATAAATCCCTGAAGTGGGAGCTTTTGGGATCCTGTTTACAGGTAAAATGAAGTCCGAAACACCATTACCCCGCATGTTGGAATAGTCATACCATCGCTGGATAGTTTGTTCTGGATTCCCTATGCGTATATTTCTCCCTTCAACTCGCTCAGGTGAAGTGGTGAATCATCAGCCCACCGTTCGCTCCATAGTCGATCATTCAGTATACCGAGTTCGGTCTTACTGCGTTTAGTGGAGGTGAAAGAAGAATCACATATAGTGTTCAGTGAGTTTTGGCGAGTGAACAGGTGAGCGATACCCATTAATGGTCACATGAACCATTTGTGTCTATAAGCGATGATAGCAAATTGCTTAACTCACTCCAAACGAATGACTATTTTTCCATTAAACGCGCGTGAAACGAGATCAAGTCTTAGTAGAAACGAACGGGCTGGTTTGTGAAGCTCAGCCTGTATCGACCAGTTGTGTTACTAGTCTTCACTGCTCTTCCTCAGACCTACCGCATCTTCGCGTAATTGTACGAGTTGGATGTGTACATACCCAAACAGAATATAAAGGGTTGGTTTTGCCTTTTATCAGTGATAGTCTTACTAGCCTGTCGTGTGATAAATACGAGCCATTTATTCGGCCACAATTTTCCGCTTAACCCAGCATATTTCCTTCATTAGTTCACTGTCTGGACAAAATCTTACCGAGATTGACAAGCTGACTGACAAAGACCGAAACAGTTAGCGGTCTGTTTTAATACAGAAGACGAACCGATGAATCTTAAGTCCAACTGTGGAAGTCGAGGTGAAAATTACACTGGTGGAAAGTCTAACATAACCGACGTAATGTTGGCATGAACGTTCAAAACTACGAAGTGAGTTTGAGTTAGTCCATGTACCGGTTGCTATCCGATTGACTGGATTAGGTGAGTTGGAAGTACTTGGTCACGCTGTCAACAACTGCAGTAAAAAACAAACATCGGAGCTTTCAACTGCCGATCAAGGTACATCGGTGTGGTACTCTCTGAAACGACTGGACCCACTGTTTATTACAAAGCAGGAGAATAAGCATTGACCTCCAAACAGTTAGTCCCAGCGACTAACAGCGAAGTGGTAGACAGCCGTTTCGACCTAGCTGGACTTTAGCAGCACCCTGCACGTCGGAGAGTCAAACCCACGACTCGTGTATAAGCGGAGATTATAGACCGAAACATCTGTCCACCAATTCACTGGCGTTCACTAGGACCAACTCTTTGTAAAAACCTTTCTCAACCTCTTCTGGGACTGTAGTCGATGCTGGTTCATTTGAAGGCCAACCACAAAATGGCTGATCGAGTTCAGTTTATCAGCAAAAGGAAGCGCAACAGCTGAGGAAAGTAAGCGTTGACACATCCAAGATAAAAGTATTTGGAACCCCCTATAACGTTTGAGTGCTCGTATTGTGCAGTGTCCTGGTTATAGCGCTCAGTCAGGTACTGATATGAGGGACGCGTTGGTCAATGTGACAAATGATTAGTCGAAGATTTATCGACATTCGGCAAATGTCACTTGAACGATTCAGGAGTGTACGCCAGATCAACACGGGATACGTAACACAGACTAACTGCTCATGCTTTTTGGTCAGCCGTGTTATATGTGGATGAAAAGTTGGGGAAAACGTATGTGTTCTTTGGGTATTACGTTTACTGCCACTGTTCTATTTGAAAGAGCGATAGTGCCCTATACATAATTAAAAAGCGCAATATTATCCCGTGATTCATTCTCAACCTAAACAGTCTAACGAGGTAACTAAATATGGCTTGGAACTGTTGAGGTTTAAGTTACTACGTGAAGGT
Organism: Paragonimus heterotremus; assembly: GCA_013368495.1. NCBI lineage: Eukaryota > Metazoa > Platyhelminthes > Trematoda > Plagiorchiida > Troglotrematidae > Paragonimus > Paragonimus heterotremus. The sequence continues at coordinate 215,275 of LUCH01000211.1, read as the reverse complement.
TGTATTCACTCTGATACCGGTTCCCCTGTTGTGTTTCGTCATAGATAGTTGATCCAGGTGGTTGTGGTTTTTCCCAATGTCAGTTTATTTTGGAAGCTTTATAAATGTTGACTCGCATGCATGAAAGACCTGTTGTACAACTAGTGGGACTGCAACTGCTTTTTGATCTGAAGGAAGCAACGAACAAATATTCAGTCCAGATAATATGGACTCCATTCAAGCACACAAATGAATATTAGATTTCAGTTGGTGGTAAACGTTTTGCGTTTTTGTTCAACGAGTAAATCGAAACATCTGAATGGATCACAAATCAATAGCCGGAAATATCAAGCAGTTTACATGTATGGTAATTCTAGTAAGCAGATAGTATTTTACCTGTGTGGCATAGATCCGATCAATTTTCTTTGACAACATCTCATTTTCAGATTGAAACTCCTTAACTCTCCTCTTGAGCTTCCGAACTTCTTCCTCAGCGAAACGCAGTTGTTCAGACAAATCCGTTTCACGCTCCCTAGATGCCTCCAATTCCCGCTGGAGCTGTTGCTCTTCAAATGAGGCCTCTCGAGACAAAGACGGTCCTGAACTGGCTTGGCGCGACTGAATGGTAGAACATACAAAGATATTAGGCATTCACTGTTGAGACAATGAGACCAAGCATTTAAAGGACCTCATGTCTGAGTAAGTTTTAATCCGAAAGAATTTTGACGAGCTTGATAAATTTGACAACAGTTAACGTATAAGGTAGCACTTCCTAAAAAATATCCTAACGAAGTGCTAACCTACACAGCGATTAGTTTTATACTTTCAGCTCAAACTTCATATACTTTTACTAGCCAGTTCCACATCTTTCTTCGATCGTGGTGCAGCAGATTTCGTAATAATTTCAACTGAAACCTAATCGTGAAAACTTAAGTTTCGACTAAATTCGAGCCAGCGGAAAGAAACATATTTGCTCTATCTGTGGGTAATCCCACCAAACAGTTGGAGAATTCTATACGAAAGGGTGAATTAGATGGGTTGTCGAGTTCAGGTGTGAGAACTCTGAACTACGGAATGGCCTCATAGAATACGTTCGGCATAGAGACATGCGGTCCCTATTACTGGTTCAAATCTAGTCTAAGTTTAAGGTTTTCACAGTCGGATCTCACGTTATTCGCCGAGTTTTATGTTGTTACCAGTTCGACTACAAAGTAATAACAGACCGATAGCTCAGGTTTAGAATCTCGGACCACATTTCCACATAGGTAGTAACGCATTCACCCTAAGTGCAAACGGAGTTCGTTCACCAACTTCTGGAAAATGACCATCAGGTAGTTCCCACACAAACAATCACGGTTGTTTTCACAGCTAATAAGATCCAGTTGATAAGTTATGTTGAAATGGTTTGGATGGAACATTGGTTTATACCCTTTTGATTTTGGCGAAGACTGGTTTGTTAGTTTAGCCCTAATGTGGTAACAGTATTCTTGAATCATTAGCTAGTAACATAGTTCTACATCTTATTTTTCTATTTACAACGCTAAACTGTGTTTCCGATTTTTTGCCTTCTTACTCTGTAATTCAAACGTGATAACATGCAGAGAATTTTATTTGAACAACAAACGTACGACAAGTCAAACCATTAAGGTACCGTGAAAGTAGAACTTTTCTAACGGATTTTTCGGTGACAAATTCGGCGGTTGAGTTTAGTTTCTTGTGAGGACGTCAAAGCAGCATTATGAGAAGAGAATGTGGAGTTTATTACTTTTGCCTGCAGTTACGGTTTCCAAAAAATCACACATCATAAGTTATCCTATCACCAATACTCGCGCTTCGCTGATGTTTCATTTTCTTTGAACTCTATATATACTGTAGTGGCAGACGGCTACCCGAATCACAGTCAGACCCACGACCAATCACACAGTTATTGCTGTTCACCGTAAGGTTATCTCATTCCAAAAAGCTATCTTTTCTGGAACGTGAAAGCGGTTCTCTGATGGAATTGAGGGTACTGAGAAGATGTGTCTGGTGTTCAATGTGGTAACGTTGCTGCGTAGGAATCATAGAATGAAACGCTTGTTAAAGATAATCTTAGGGTCACCCCAAGAGATTACTGATTTATAGTAAGCAATGTACTTACAAGAACGGAAGAAATAAGACTTAAACCTCACTTGCGTATAAAATTCACAAACAGATCTTGAGGACGAATAATACACAATGGAAAACTTTCCAACTCATAGGGACAAACAACATAACCATTGGATTCAAGTGTTATTTCCTCAAAAATATCATGATTACTTTTACATATTTTCTCCGTTACACAAAACACTGGCTATTTGTACGAGTAAGTAAAGTTGTTATCTGGCTAAAAAACATTCCATAGGTTTTCTTTTTTCGTTACTGGCTATATCCTAGCAGAGAACCTCATCGAAAAGCAGGGGCGGAGAGCGATATGGCTTAGGTTTGTAGCTACCTTGACAATCGTTTTTTCCATGTTTCTTCAAGTTCAGTTACTTGTCCCCATAGTTTAGCCGTATTCATGCATCCAATCACTTGAAACATAAATTCCTCTGTACGGGTTATTGAAGTTGGTTGGCACGATTAAAACAAACAGAAGGGTTAGGTCAAGCAGTGTCTTGATTTGGTGTGAAGCGTTACTTGCATGGAAGAGTCCGACGTGTTGGACCAGGGTGCTTGGTTTCTGCTAGCGTTAGAGGTGACGTTTCAACGACATAAGGCCATAACGGAGCATACTTTGTTCCCATGATCGTATACTTGTGGAAATGATACTGTACACATACGTCAGTATACAGTACTGTCAACAAGGCCATGATTTTTCAAGTAATTTGACAAAAAACAAATACAAGTGAACAGTTTGTTAAAGCTGACCTTCTGTTATGTTTGGGCGAGGCTCTTAAAATAATAGCCATTGCCACTCACTCTGTTCTTATCGGTCACTTGCAGAGGGCCTTTGTCGAGGATACCCTTCTCAGCCTTCACCTTCTCCATCTGCAATGTCAAGATGAAACAGCGATAATAGAACTAAACGATGCAAATACTCGCTCACAAAATTTTTAAACCGTCTTCTGTCTTGGTATTAACTAAGCCGTTTGGGTGGCGCTCATGAGGCTCATTTCACAAATACATGGACCAGAGATCAGCTGCCGATCCGAACTAGTATAGGCTCCACTGACAGGCTGTAACTATGATGCAACTCGATCGAGTTCTTTTAATGCAGGCCGGTTAAAACGTCTACTTGTATGCGAATTCTACAGCTAAAGGTGAGTGGTACTCATAGTTTAACAAGAAAAAGTCACGAACACTCCCGAGGAATCCTGCTATGTGATTAGAGGTTCTCATATGCGTATTGCTAGCTCGCAGTAATTAAACGATGCAGATCAATACGGGAGTAACTATATTTTTTTTGTCTTACGTGAGCATATAAGAAATCTGATATTAGAATGCAGGCTGCTACCATACATAAGCAAAGATTCAATCCAGCGGCTTTATTCGCAAATCATAAATATGTCATCCACGTATCCAGCTGTTGATACGTTGTTTCCTTGAAGGAAGTCATATGGCTGTCGGCCAGCACAGGCCCAGGAAGATTATCCACGGCTACAAAATCCATCTGGCAAATGAGCTGTCCGAATAATAAAAGTTGTACGTTTCAATATCACAAGGAAATTAGTTTGCATAAATGAAGTACAGACAAGTCAATCTTAGTGTGATATCCCATCACATAAACATAAATGTCCTTACCGACAATAGTCAGAAGTACACTAGCAATGAAACATATTGCATGGAAAGACATCATTTTTCTAACAAATAGCTTACGCATTATGTCAATCGTGTTTTTAAAACATGTTACGCAAACAAGCCTTGACAAGCGCAAGAACTCTCACTAATTATTTCTCCAGACTGCGATCCACGGTAATTCATGTTCCATTGGGAGACAATACGTACACGATGGTTCTGTCTTTGTGAGGGCTACCTTTAGTTGTTGATCAGTTTCCAGATCTTGCGGACACGAATGCACGCTTTTGGCTTTGAGCCAGGCAATATTCATTACTGCCAGCATTTTCTTATTGCGTTCATGTTACTCTTGCTCTTAGTCCGTCAGTATGAATTTAACACACATCGGTTAACTGCCTCCTGTTGTCTTCACTTTTTGGTCGATTAATGCGTGCTTGAAACTTGAATCACTACTGATCTGTCAGTTACTAGCCTGCTTATCTCATTTGATTGTCAACTTCGTTTCTTTGAACAGGGAAAAAGTTCAAATATTCGGGACTATCAAGCATGCCTTTAGAAACGAACAATAACTGCTGACCAAGTAGACTCTGCTGTTCTGTCTGTTCTTACCTCATTTAACATTTTGTTGGTATGTGATTAACAAGACCAAACGACAGTTTAGTCATATTCACAAGTAAAATTGTTAGTGTTATTCGGCTGCAAGCGGGAAAACACCGGTCAACAGTTTGAACGGGTGTACACATCAGTCTTTGGAATTGTGTTTCCCGAGAAGAACCATTATAGACTATCGACAACTCTTCAAGAAGCTACTGTAGTGAATCAATTGGCTACTAGACTGACGCTGCACAAGTCTAATTGGTGTCCAGATTCCGTGTGAACAGATAGAGCGGAATCAAATAGATGGATATCCTGGTATTCCATAATGCCGAAACGCTGATCAAGATTAAGTGAATTCAGAAATCGAAAGTGGATTGGCGAACAGTCTGTTATCGGCTATTCATCTCCAGACCATTTACATGAGATGCTATATCATCATGGTTGTCAAACCATCAAAAGCAAGTGCAATTTGTGAACTAACTTCGTCAACCGGTTCTGATTTGGAAGGCAACTAGATGACCACATTGATTTACGAAGTTGTCAGGTGAATAACAGAGAACCATAATATTCATAGGATCTGCATGAGATTCTTCTGAGTGCACAACTGTGCAGTGTGCAACCGACTTCCGATCGCCTCTGCAATGGACAAGATGCGAAAGCCAACTTTTTTGAATTTAAAACCAAGCAAGCAGCAAATGAACTGGGAGACCGCTTCCGGTGAGACGTGGTGCCCTGTTCAAACGGGTGCGTCAGAATTCCACTCGAGATGGACTTCATTCTGACCTTAACCGACCATGTGTTAGTAGTGTTCACGTGTCCTCTGAGAAAGGCGACTGGTTGTGTGAGCGACATAACCTGCTCCTCAGGAGCATGTGAAAGAGTGAACGTAAATTATGGTCGCGCAGTTGGGGGACGCATCTTTAGATTGTACCTAAACTACAGGGTTGAGCGTGAACGAGAGTGACCGTTTTGCGCGTTGTTGTTTCTTTTACTTGAGCTAATTATTCTACAGGTCATCAGTCATTTGTTTAGGTTCGCCTCCTACGACATCGGAGTTCCAATAAAAATGAGCAATTAGATTATAAAACTGAAATCAAAAGCTTTTTGAGTCAAAACATAAAAACAGCTTAGGGTTGAAATATTTTGAAAAGTAGTCGATTTTATGGTTGACACAGATTAGTCACCAGTTACTTTTGACTTTAGCGTGTGACGTCATCTGGATCTTTCAGATATGTCCTCTTGAAAAATAAAACTAGAATCGAGTTTCGCCTTTGTTGGAATGCGGAAGTGGTGCGTGCCTTTTCCATGAGCAAAATTAGGTCTCTGTTCCGAGATCTCTTACACATCAATAAACAAAACGTCACTGAGAAGGTTCATAGATTTTCTGGATTTAAGTTTGAGGTAGAACTGTGATCAGAGTTAACAGCTGGATCTAAAAGAGCAGTTATTTTCTACCGTTTCAGGACAGTTAGGCAAATTGAACACTCGTTACAACTGCACATGACTCGGTGCTTAGACGTGCTAATTCTGTCATGTCAAGCGGGAAGTCAGTGGTACGGTAATCAGCACGGTTGCGTCATGACAACATGAACATCAGTAAAAAGAACCCATTGCAGTCGCAGTACAAATACTCCGTACCGAGTTCACCAAATCTTCAGTCCTCTCGTCTTGTTACAGACAGGTTGTAGGTTCCGACCTTATCTTTGTGGATCTACGCTTCCACATGTTCCTGTACAGCAAATGGGATCGATCGAACCTTTTGTCAGCTTTCGAATTGAATCCGGGATCATCACCCACTCCAATAGGGTTAGGTGATTCATTACCAATCAAATGTGCAAAGCTCCACCTTACCTGGTTGAAAGTGGGTATCAGGTAAACACCGGTCAAGCCTTGGACTAGTCCATCACGTACCAGGTAACTCATTGAAGGCCGTCCGAATGAGAACATCCGGTATTGCCAGCGATATGGGAATCTGGCTGTTTGACCTAGTAGTGTGTCATCAGTAGCATTTTTTCAGATGTCGCATCTACCCTGGCCGCAAAGCGTGCGGATCGACGACTGTCCAGTTTGATCAAACTCACGGGTGGGCGTAAAGAGCTGAACCAATCAAACCTTGAGCAATTGATCGACCAGTAACATAGGTCGACCTAACTCTGTCTCCCCCTTGCATGGATGGTCAAAAACATACTTTCGCCTACACGTCTTTATTGTTTATTATGGTGATCAGTATTTTTGTAACCCTAAAATCCCCCACTACTCATCAGTAATTTAATGTGTGTGTGTCAAAAGAGGCCGGTTGAAATCACCTATTCGATTGGGACTGTTGCGACCAAGTATGAACTGAAGCATAGCTATCAGCGGAACTTAGCTAGTTATCTTCAATTATCAGGCCTTTAGCACAACATGGGTGCAGTATTTTACATCAGTTGATGGTTCCTCGCAAAAAGAAATTACTTTCAAAATAAAGGCCCTCTTAAAAACAGAACTATTGAAGAGCTACCTTAACCAGCATGGATCAAAGGTTGCTGCACCATTCAAATATCTTTCTATAATTGCATCTTTTGTACACACGGGAGAGCAACCACCTGTTTCGACACAATATAAACTGTGACTCTCTAAAACTGTTGGTTTAATGCCGCTGTGATTCACCGTCTGAATCTCCCGGGTCTCGATCCCCTAATGTTGGTTTGGTCTTCTCTGATGATTAGTTGTTGAGGCAAAGATTTCGACAGGCGATTTGCTCACTTGCTCGATTCGATTTCGATCATGTGAGTGGTGCAGCGTGTTACTACCACTGACATCATTATTATGCTTTGGCGAGTGAATGCAAACATTGTCATGTACATGGAGGTCATCACGACGCTGGGACGGCCAGATAAGTCGTATATTCCACTCGCGATTGTATGTCATTCTAATAATATACGTCTACTTCGCATTCCAAATCATTCAGTTAGAAGCTACAGCTGAAACTTTAAGAGTAGTTAAAATTCTTACAACAGAGATGATGTGTAGCGTTCTGTAATAAAATTGCCTTGTGAAAATGTGTCATTGCTTGTATCAAGCTGTTCGTGAAAACTGTTCGAGTCAGTTACCTCGAGTCGAAGTCTGCCGAGTTCGTTTTCAACAGAAATTCGTCGGTTTTGAGAAACTTGTAACTCTTCTTTAAGTTGCCTGTTTTCTTCTTCGAAATATGCTCGTCTTTCGTCCAGCATATCCAATTCGTTATTCAGCTGCACACCGACTTCTTTTGCTACACGAATTTCTTCCTAAAATGAGAAACATTTTTTTGGACGAATTTTGTCAAAACGCTTTTGGGAGTGGAATAATTGATAAAAAACCGTTCTGACTTGGTTACCTCCAAATTGCGGATGTGTGCTACGTCCGCCTCACTGTACAACTCTGCTTCTAACCGGGCTAGTCTTTCCTCTAGATTGGCCCGTTCCGCTTCGCACTGTTCGAAACGTCTTTCAGCTTTACGCAGTTTGAACTGTAGGATTCGACAAGACTTGTTTGCAGCCTCCAAATCCCTTTGAAGTTCTCGCATCGCGTCACGATCGTCCTCCTGTGAATGCAATTAGCAAGCAACAACTGTTTGGTAGAACGGGACGAAGCAAATCTGAATAACCAAGATCTATTTAAACTATGCTTGAATCGAGACACAAGACGTTAGCTGCATAGTCTCAACAAAGATGCCTCATTTAACTCTGTAATTCTGTCTAATTTTTGTCCTCCTGTAAACTTCAACCCGAGAGAGGGAACGCATTGCATGATCTAGGTTTACTTGACCCTGCAAAATAAGCCTCTGCGGTTCACAGGTGAATTAAAACGTGTCACCAAAAATGAATCGTTCAGTCTACATACGGTACTCTTTCTCTACGGCGATCATCCAGCATCAGCATCAGTCTTGTGTACAAACCAAATTCATAAGAATTGGTAAAAAAATTTTCTATAGAAAACCTCTGCTGTGACCGTCTTTCAAATAGCCAAAACAGTTACAACGAACAGTATCTCTCCAGACGTCATCATGCTTGCAAGTGTGTTTTCAGTTTGTTCACTTTGTTCTATGCATCGTGTTTCGTCTCAGTTGTGGGTCACCTTGAAGTGTGTGTGAGCAAAAAGTTGGGTAAATGATGGCGACGTACATGCGTCAAATAATCCATCAAGCCTATTACTAATTCGTGTTTGGTTTGTCTCAAGTCCCGATTTGGTCCTCGGCACGCCCTGTAACCGCCAGACTATGGGAAAGCCTCGAGGTAAAAGGCTTATTGCAAGTGATGTTCCGAGGTTGATCAATGAAGACATGAAACGTGACATTGAGTTCATGTACCGTGCGGTTATCAGTTGTATCCCAGAAACAGTGGCTGTAAGAGCGCCGCATGATGAGGTATCATAGACTTCCCGGTCGATAGATAGATCGGTTCCAACTTGACAACAGCGATCTAAATTTGGTCATATACAAGCCACGTTGTACCAAACTAGTCAAACGCACTTGAAAAAGTGAGAGAAAATGACGTTTGCTTGCTTGGCTAGAAACGGGCAATCAGTATATTATTTGATCAGCTGCTTGGATACAGACAAAAACACAAAAATAAAGGGAAAAATTGAATATCCTGGGGTGTGGATGTTTCGAACAAATGAAAATTTTTATACCAAAGCAAATACGTTCCAGTGACTTAAATAATCGAGTGCAACAGCGGTTTCTTGAAGCACACACACAAAAATGAGCTAGCAGAGAGGTTAATCAAGTTATGCTACTTGATAAGTATGCTGTCTAGTTTCCGTGATCAAACCAGCCTACGTTTCTTGAGTGCGCATCTTCTGTTTGAGTCGACTGTTTTTTCTGCTTTCCTTAATTAGACGCTCATCCTCATTTCCGTGAAAGAAGTGAGGAAGAGCTAGAAATCAAAACTGACGAGGAAGCGGATTCCGCAACACAAAGGGACTTATTGATTGCAAAGACACTTCGATAAGTAAATAAGCTAAAATTATTCTTAGTGAAAACACCATCGATTTGCAACTGAAACATACTAAACTCCGACAGCGTTTAGTCATGCACTCTAAGGAGTGACACTGAAACAACAATCCTGTTGATGGCAGTCTAACATATATGGCAGACTCCCGATCATAGTTAATTCTGTCGAACAACCGACTTCTATGTTCCATATGGGATATTGTTTTAGAACAGAGTGTTATGCTATAATGCGGATGGTTTCTGTGGACTGTTCTGAGTTCCAGTGCTTAACGATACTTTCTTGTTAAAATCTGAGCAAGAAACAGTGGTTTCATTCACAAGCAGAAAATTCTATCAACAATAGATCCGTGATATCTGAATCATAGCTGATAATAATAGGCAAGTTGAACATAAACGGATTTTAAAGAAGTATATGCGCCCTAGTTGATTATAAATAAATGAGACATAAATGGATAATAAATAATCACTCTGGCATTTTACTGATACAAATATAAATAGACTTTCATTTACAGCAAACCCAAGTAAACAGATCACTAGCTAAGGTTCACGAGTTTTGTTGAAAACGTTTTCCACCTAATTTCAGCTGTTTATTCAGTGGATGCAATTGGCAAAGTATAAAGAAATAACGTCGAAACTTTGCGATAGAACGACTACCCTGATAACTTCATTAAATGACACGAAGTAATATGGAGGAATAAGGCCTGAAAAGATGTTGACGAAGAACTGTGTAGTTAGAAAATGAGATAACATGCTGCTCACGGTAACCCAGTGAAACAAAACAGTAATTAAACCGACCTACTAAACGATGACATTGAGCACGGTGACTGAAACAATCGGATCACGGATGCAATCTACAAAGGAGTGCGACCCCACCTTTTCTATTTTACATTTAATGTGCAGATTTATATTATCACATCTAGTTGAATTACAGCAAAAGAGCTGTTTTAAGGTTGCAAAATAAAACAAAAAACATATCCCGTAAGGGATAACATCCAGTTAACCATGTGAGACGATGAACTTTCCCACAATACTTTCTCATCGGTTACTAAATGCGTACTGATGAATAGCTACGATTGGGATTAGAACTCTGGCCAGGCTTTCCTGAGGCAATTGTGTTGCCAACTGCACCATTCGTCTCGCGGCAAGCACGACTGAATTATGGTATGCAAACATTCACACTCGCTTTTCGGTATTGTTCAGCTTGCCCTATCCACTTTGGAGGAACAGCAATAACCGTCCTGTTGGTTCAAATAGATGTGTAGTACGTCATTCCAAGTTGAATTAACAGAAATCATCAACTTTTGGAATGATATTCCAATTAGTGGAAAGCAGGTGGGATTTTGATTTATTTCACAGACTGGAGTAAACAGTAATTTACTGTTTCTCCTTTCCAGGTGATCAGCTAACCTGAACATCATTCTCAAGCAAATGTGGTTCATCGTGTGCATATGATAATTCACTCATGCCTAATGTGAGTTCAGTGGGGCGGTAGTCAATGCGCTTGCATCATGAAAGAATGGTGAGAATTTTAATCACTGTCGTGGCCAGGGTATTCACTGCTAGCGACTTCTAACAGAAGCAAAACTCAAGCACGGTTTCTTTTTCGAAGAAGCTGAGTAGAACGTCATTGGAGATGTAACAGCTACGGTCGTTTGCGAGTGAGGTCCACGTTGTATAAGTCAAAATCCTCTACAAGTCACCGGTAGTTTTAATTTAAGCCCAAAATAAGTTGCTAGATGAATATTGTCAGCGTAAATTCCAACTGAAAATATCAATCAATCCACTTTTGATGTATAAACTTGCATACTACTGCTGGCACAATTTCTGCGATGTCTATAGTTTCCACAAGCTTCCACAGATGAGCAAACAACTCAAAATGTAGCTGATAGATATGGTTAGTTAAATATGGTCCAACTGTGGAAAATCTGGGTTTTGGCCTTTTGACAGTTGTTTCGCTTTTAAGCAAATAACATTTAGACCAGATGTTTCAGCAGTCATGGTTGTCATATCCAAATGGCGGTGGGCATTAACTGGAACACTACCAAACGTCACCTTCAGTAACATATTTATTTCCCATCGGTTTGCCACTATCTACAGTTCGTTTAAAAACCGCTGCCAGATATGATACCGGCGTTTAGATTGTCTGCTTTGGTCAAGTTTCTTAGAGATAACAACACTTTGTTAACATCTTTATCAACAGTATCGGAGACAGTAAAACATTAATGTTTCTTACTGGTGTTTAATTGTCATACAACCAGGAAGAAAATAGCAAGCTCCAAAAAAAGAAACGGAGGAGAAATGTAGAGATTTAATTACTAAAAACAACTATGGGCATACCCAAAATCTAGCAACAGAGTGTCTGAACTTTGCAAAAAACAACTCGGCCATAAGTAAAGTTAGAGCGTCATCAACAAGAGGGCGTCTTCAAGGCCTTCACCTCCCTGTCTCAAATAAAACTCGGTCAGAAAACCGTAAAATTTATGCTGATGAATCACCGCTACCTCATTTGAAGTATCTGATCACAGACTCTGAATCGTGGGTTTCCAAGCCCGGAAGACGAATCCGACCTACGGTGAACAATTCCTTGGAGAAAGACCTTACTTCTCTAAAACAGGTCATCATTCATCTACCTGACGCCTCATGCCAGTTGGCTGCAGCATCCGTAAAAAGCGTCTGTTGTGTGCAGAAGATTAGTTGGCATTCTAAGTACATGGCTTGATTAATTAAAGATTAGACAAGAAATAATTTGCCATTCACTACCAGACACCCGCTTCCTAGCCTCCTCGTTGCTTACTCGTTAATGTCACCTGACACGGGCGGTCGAACGCAGACATCCGTGGTAAGATACCTGAAGATGGTTAATGTCTTATACCCTAAGAAACCAAGTTTCTCAGCTATAGACTAGCACAACTCTCAGTCTTCTTATGTACGCTAGCTTTAAGCTTCAGAAAGATACCTGTTTGCTCTATGAGGGTGAATTGAATTCACACAGACAACTGAACTGTGTTTGCGAACAATTTACTCTTGTTATTGTAGGGGATCTGTAAATTATCATTTGGAAATGATAGTAAGCAAGAGATTACACATTGTTACAATTGGGTTAGTTGTTACCTAGATGGTAAAGAAACTTATCGTGTTGCACCGCCTCAATCAAACTGATTCAAGGTCTCCTGATGAGAACTCCAAGGGCCTCTATAACATAATGTTTAAATGTGTGGTTTTAAATGTGATGTTACAATAGATTGACAAAACGAGTAATACTTGCGTATTGTAGTGTTTAGGAGGTCTCCGCTTGGAAGACAGTCTTGGTTGTATTTAGTAACCGTCTCAAACAGGTCAACAGGTTAAGCAGGGTAAAAGTTAGTTGACCTCGTTGGAATTGCATGGTAAGTATTCCGTATGTTCCCCACACAGTGCCGGCTGGTTTGAAGTGCGCGGGTACGGTGATTTGAACCACTATTAGGGATGATAACCATAGTGAAAAATGTTAAACAACCAGGCTTGTGTAACTTAGATCAACTTTTTGCTAAACACGAAAAACTTCCTCTTAAATGCACCAAGTGAGACACGAAGACATCATACACAGCTGTATTCTGTTCAGAGTATATATATATATAATTAATCAGAGAATTAACTGTACATTGAATTGGCTAAATTAGATATGTTCGAGTATTGTACATTGTCAGCAAAGAATGTCTCATATAATCGAAGTTGACAGAAGCTCGCATTCTCTCTAGTTCATTCAACTCCTTGCGGGCAGCCATTTATGTCGTCTTGAAACAACCAGAGAGACGGGGAAACCACCTACCCGATCGATATCATGTACACATATAGCCGATATCTATATCGATGACTCATTCAGTCAGCCCAAATCAAAGCTGCGTTTGACTAACCGTGGGATAAGATGACCTATAAGGTGCATTTTTAAATGTCACACTAATTCTCTGCTGGAACATGGAAGCATGGTCGGTCATTATAGGACGATGGCTGTCTTCTAGAAGGGCAATAGATGACGCAAATAGTGGCTGCTTATCAAGTTTCAGTGAAGATGAATTGCAGTTTTTCGAAGGGAAGTTAAGATCAGAAGACGAATTGTTGATAATCGAAGGGTTAGTTGACATAACTTGAACACCGCTCACAACTAATCGCGACTTTTGGTTTCAGATAGACTTTTCTGTCAATCATTTTCAGAAGATACTTGACTAGGGTTTAACTCTCGTTCACGTTTGTCGTTAGTGAATATGCTCATCAAGATCAGGATGTGAATTTCAGCTTCATATTGGGCAGGAATGGACTATCACACCTAAATGTTTGAACATAGTCATTTGCACATAGTTTGATTATGATAAATTGTTTGGGAGTGACATTCTGGCTATACCCAACGTGAAATCACCTATCGACTGGGTTTCTCTCGTGAAGCCGTATTTAAAACTCCGATCAACACTTTGTATTACGGTCTCCGGAGCAAATTATACATACTTCCTTTTTTCTCGAGTAGATAAATAACGTACAGTTTGTAAATGTTTTAAAGTTTAGCACTTGTTTGTTTGCTTATTTCAACATCGTCCCTCCTATCGTGATTCTTTACGTACTAACATACTTCATACTTTTAACTTGAATGGTTTATCTTGTTTGGGAACTCACCTGGAAGTGGTCATGCATCTCCTCAATCTCTCTTTGCATTTCTTCCACTTCTTCTTTTAGCTGTTCATTTTCTTCCATCACTTCCTGACACAACTGTTCCACCTCATTCAAGCGTTGTTGTAACTCACCGCTACAGGCTACATCGCCTAACATGACTCCACTAGACGGGCTACTTTCTTTTGCTTCCGAAGTCAACGGTTCACGGGAAGGGGGGCTCTGATCACTCTCAGGTAAACGCAGACGTTCCCTGAAAAACAGAAAAAGTTGACAACTCATTGACCATTTAAAAAATAAGTTCATTTATTCATCTGAACCAATCTGTGAATTAATAGACAGTTTCCAGTAAACTTCATGACGCAAAAGAACGCAGCACATTAGGGGAGTGAAAACAACCGATTGAGAAACTTACACAACCTACTTAAGCGAGTTACTATGTAAGTTTCGGAATTAGACACAAATGCTGTTGACGTTATGTAAGGAAATATTCTGTTTTTTTATTATTTGGCTGAATAATAAGGAAGTGGCTACACAACCGCTGAACGACGCTTCTTAAAGTACTTTAGTTTTTACCAGGCAAGAGGGATTAAGTCGTCATTTTCTCTACATAATGGAAATTCAGTGGCATATATTCTGTTGTTTCTGCTCTCCGTTTCTGCGGATCAGGGTGGATGAAAGAACACTACCAAAGCAACCTGTGAGATTTTCTCGAAAATTCAGCTTACACATGTGGCCAGAAATATTACTGTCAAATAAAACATATTGTTGAGAGAAGTATCAAAAACTTTAGTAAGACGAGATAGACACTGACTTCAATAGACTGTGCTGCCAATACATGTTTTGGTTAGCTGTAAGACTCAGTGTGACATGTTTTTCAAATTTTATTGTGGATATGGTTGATGGGTATACTGCTGTAGACTATTCTGTAGCTTAGTAGAAACTATCGGAGTCAGGTGGTGACTCTCGCTCATTTGAGTTGCAACCGTGATAGTCTCAATCCTTCCAGTACGCTAGCCACGGACTAAAATGAATTCGGTGGGTTCCTTTAAAATGTTCTGTAGACCTCTAGCATGAGTGTGGACGCTGTTAACCTCCGAGACCCGGTAGGTCGTCCCAGCAACTTCGGTTAACAAATAAGACCCCATGACGTTACATTGGTTCAGAGGCGAATAAAGTGGGTTCCGTAGTTCTAAGCAGTGGCCAACCATCTCTAGTGATTGTCCACTTCCCCACCCTATCATATTTCTAGCCAGTGACTAACCCTCACACCTTTCGAATTGCGTGATGCAGTCTTGTACAGTTTTTCGTCAACCCTCAATGTCACAATACATCACTATTCGAATTCTGAGCTGTTGCCAGAAAAAGGTACGTGATCATGACTGGTGGGTAGTTGTTGAAATATTGATGCTAACAAATGAGTTTTCTCAATTCTTATCATGTGGGAGCTGTAGAATGTCCTAAGTACTCGCTACTCTGTGTAGGTCCGGGAACCCGAATAGCCGGTTGTGTGATCATTATATGTTGAGACCAACTCAGTGGTGGAAGTGTTTTACAGATCTGCTCAAAGTAACTTTCTGGACATAATATAGAATTCGCGATTATATACTTTTTGTTTGTCCCTCGAAAGACTTGCAGTTTCTGTGATGGTAAACAATTTTGACCGTATGCCTTCAAGCAGCTTTCCTACAAAGAGCTACTGTACTCAATGCTCTTAGGAAAATGAATTATCGCACTGAAATGTGCCAATAATATGGCAAGAAAAAAAAATCGCGCTAAAAAGGTTGATACCACTAGCTCCACTGAAGCAGCGAACATTTAAGTTCAGTATCACTCCAACAGTTTTCTTGCAATTGTGAAAACATTTACGTCCGTGAAACAGAAAGGCCGTTCGGAAACATGGCAGGCGGCACTTGTTGTGTCCACTGAACAGCCTCTTTTAACGCAAGGCACTTTCGTCTACAGGTGGAACAGTCAGTATTGTATAATCGTTTACTATTTTGTCGAATACTGGTGACCACTCGGATCATCTGTTAGAATTGTTACACGAAGTGACAGCTTGTCACGGTCAGTGCCATCTTGTATCCACAACATCTTTGTCCAGCCTTGGTTTAATCTACATTTTCATTGATATTTTTCTCCCTCAGAGTTGTTCACCGTCACTACTTCAGTGACCACCTTCTTGAATTATGACAGTTTCTCTCCAAGTTCATGGCCTCTATGAATGAAAGAATGCTCGCAGGTGACAAGCCATATAAACTCAAAACCAACTTCTTCTCGATCCTCCTATGTTATGAGTGTCAGCGCCGTTCGATGTGCAGGTTTGGTTTATAAACTGCCGCTTCAAGCTAGTCGTTCGTTTACAACTGGTGAAGGTTTGCGAAATAAATATACATTGATCATTTACGACTTCTGAATAATTAGTTCACATCAAATTCATAAAACATTATCAACAGTCTCTTCAAATCTCTTACTTAAGTTAGTATGCAAACTATACAGGGTTTGCTTTTTTCTTCCTCGTGGTTGTCTGACAGTTGTGAATTAATGAGAACCACTGGTGTATTGCTGTCTGCGATGATGATGAGAAGTACCCAAACTAATGGGATTAAAAAAATCGTCCAAGTAGTGATAGGTGTGCTGATGCACACTCGAATAAGCGGACAAAAATGTTACAAAAGGCACCTAACGAGTGAATGAGGTGCAGTCCTGAAACCGAATAAGCTTTGTAAACTAACCGATAACTCTTAATCTCTTCTTCCATGTGTAGGCAGCGTCGCTCGAGTAGGGAAACTTTTTCTCGGTATTGTTCCAAAGTGGCCTGTAGTTCAGCAGTTGTTCTTATTTTTGCCTCCAGTTCAGCAGTCAATTCGTCTCGCTCGCGTAACGCGGCTTCATGTTTGTCTTCTAAAGCAAAGAAATCATTTTCCAGTTCCTCAATGTAGCGTGCATCAATACTAGAAGCTGAAGAGTACATCCCTGTTGCAGACTGAGCTCCACTGTTTGTAATTCCTCCGGTACGTCGAGTTTCTTGATAATTCGAAGTTTGCGAACGGTGATCTTCTGAACTCCTGGCCAAGAAAATGCAAAAGAGTGCAGGAAGGTTCGTTATGTTTCACTCATTCAACCTGACTGCCTTTACTGTCTGGATTCACTGTGAACTGTGTGGTGTTATAGTATAGGTGAACTCAAAATGTTAGAAGATCAAGCATTGTCACAAGCTCACTAGATTTCAAATTTGACTAGTTTTTGAGCTAATACATGTAGATATGGTTTAGATTAAATATTGGGTAGCAAGCTAGGTTTACTTCATTTGAACTAATAATTCAGGGAACTTATATGGTTTGAGTGAGGTATATCGTTGAATTTATCACCCAAGCTGGTTGGGACGTAGAGTGATACGGTCTACTGAGAACATAGAATAAAGTTTCAAAATTATTGAGTATAAGCACAACATTTCAACATTTTGACCTCAGTACTACCGGAAATGGTACGATCAGTCGTAATTTGACTACTCGATTTAATTAAGATTCATTACACAAAAATACTTGTTTACAAATTTCTGCATCTGTGCAATCAGTGTTTGAAACGTACGCTGAATAATGAGCTGGGAGCCATCATGTGAAGAAAGGAAGCTATGAAGGATTTGTACAGGACGCGCCACTTCGTCCAAGCCGGTCTAGCGATAGAATGGCGAGAGAATTCTGTGCATCCGGGTGAACATTGCACTATCAGGTACATTGATGTGACCTGTGTGCAGCTCCGTCCTATTGTACCTTTAGTTATGGGCTTGGCAAATGAGTCCGTTTAATGCTAGCATTACACATGCTCAAATGCCCCGAATCTCGGAGCCGGTGTGTGCACTTTACACCGAACCAACAACAAGAACACAAAACATGCTCTCATCCGTGTATGCTTAAGCTGCGGGCCAGATGGGCACCACTCACGATCTCTCTCTTTGCTCTTCACTGTACTGGGTTTGCTGGTGACTGTAGATATAAACTGAAACGTTCCTACTTTCGACCTGATGTGAGCACACTTGATTACAGTCATTTCGAACAAACTCAAGTTGTACTTGAAAAACAAGCAAAAGTGAAAAATCGTAAGAACTGAGCCCTAAGTTTGATGTGAAATTCATACGTTCCAATCTTCATTCATCAACTAATATCTGAACTCGCCTGAAAAAACACAAATATCAGTTAGACAAGGTTTTATAACACGGTGGAATACGATCCATGAATAACTATGTCCTCAAGTTTTTTAAACTCTACGAAGATGATTGGAAACCGGATAATTCGATTGTAACTTGTGAACCATTTGACTTTATTTCGATTGTTACTGTGTGTCAACTAACCCGTTCCTAATTCACTGAGTGTTTCGTGAACAAGTTACATGTGGATTGTAATGTAAAGTTTCCCTAAGCCGTGGACCGTGGGCAGCACACCGTATGCATTGAAGATCATGCGGATCCAAACTTATTAGTCTGCACTGCGCTCTACATTCCTCATTAACCTCTGGAACACAAACAAACAACGTTTAAATAAACTGTTATTGTTCATTCGATGTACCATCATTACCAGTGAAGTTAGGATTGATCGAATGTTTATACATGAGATCGTAAGTAACTTGAATGAAGCGAAAAAATTAAGGCTGGGGTTGTATTCAAGAGAACCCGCAAACAAAAAACCCGTTCTGACTGTCGCTGTTGGCTGATAAACAGCCTCAAGAAAACAATCAAAAATAAATATTCTCTGCAGTTGCACCTTTAATTAAAAAGGAAATACCAAACGTCAAATTAATTTTTCTTTCATGGGTTAAATCACGTCAAACTGTGAAAGAATATTCGAAACATTTAAATACAAATGTAGTCAAAATGATTAAAAACAGCTGGCATGACAACCTTTAAAGTTAACACGAAGTAAAGAGCAAAGTATCGAGCACTACGTTTTAATAACGTCAAGCAGCTTTCGTTAGGAATGTTATGATGAAGATAATACCAACAAAAGATCGAAGTCCCCTTGGGATTTAGCGCGGTTACATCAGCATTTGTCCGGTGGTCACTCAAGAAGACTTGAACGTGGAGTAATGCAGTTTACCCTCGACGTTGTGTTAAATGTCGCTGGTCACAATGAGAGCGTAACACCTGAGGACGGTCGGCATTTTGAAGCATGTAGTTTTATCACGAAACTAAAAAAATTATCATATCCTCATTGTGTCAGACCTATCTTGAGAGCTAAAGTAACCATCTACCGACCGATTAAGCATTTCACACAATTGTAGTACCTTTCATAAGGAAACGAACTAACACCGCATCAATGGATTTTTGTTTATCAAATTCTTATAAAATCAACCTATACTGATATCTCCGATTCACTTCAAAAGGAAGAAGAGTGATTTTCCTCAACTTAACAACTGCGATCACGTTATTTCTTTGTAAAATCTTCATGTTACATTTGTGTGTGATAACGGTTGATAGACACGCTAGCCACGCTTGCCATTTGCTTATCTTGGTTTAAGTATAAAGTCACAAATCACTCGTTGTGGGCTACCAGCAACATGTCACATGTGACCAATAGAAGTTTAGTAATTGTACAAAGTTGTGCAAAGTTGTAACTAAGCAGTTAAAATGAGAATACAGCCTATAACATTATGTTATATTTGTCCGTGTATTCTGTCGCCATGTGACACGTGGTACCAGTAAATTACTTAAGGCACAACCAACCAACGTGCAGTTACGTACTGCTTCACTCTTCTGCAGAAATTGTAAACTGCAGATGTATGATAGTCAAAGGTCGAGAGGGCATATTCACAAAGACCGTGGTCCGCATGTAACCCAGAACCTTTCTAGTTTACCTGTTTAATTTTACTAAATCCTTTTTTTAAATTATCCCTCTAAACTTTTTCATTTAGATTACTCCACTCAACTGCCGAAGTGAACGATGGTTTGAGTCTAGTCAAGTTCGTGGTCGTCATGATTGAAGGAACAAGGTTCGTTCACATGCTGACCTATCAACGGAATTCGTATAAACTTATGCAGTGAGCCATTTCGGCAAACTTCAGATGGTTACTTGCAAGCTCCTATGTATTAACAGAAAAAAATATACTCCCTTAATCACCAGTTACAAGTTAAGTCGAAGAAAGTGGAATGTCTTTTTATGAGTTTGCTTACCTCTGGCCCGCGGCAATCTTTCGTGCGGCGGCTCGTGCTGCATTTCCGGCCAATATGTTTGAACTCTTGTTGTTGTTGTCTCTGCCACTTTTCATGTCGTGAAATGAAGTGGCACCGAGTGACGTACAAGAGTCAGCTGCTTGTTGGTTGGCCACTGTGGAACTAGTGACTAAAGATGTCGTTGAAGGAGCACTATCTGTTCGTCGGAGGATCACAGTGGGTCCACCAATAGCATCCTCCTTACCAACGGATTGTTTGTGCTCTGGCTGTGTTCGAAAACAGTTTTTACAAACGGTTTTTCGCCACTGTTGTGGTTCGAATACAAAGCATTCCTTTTTGCTTTTTGTCCCAATGCCAACCAAACCAGTGGAAACAGCAGGATGTGGGGTGACTGGTAATGTTTCTTTAGAACCTGAATGATCCAAAGTAGATGTTGCAGACTGTGGAACCGATGACCTCCGAAACAATCCACTCGAAGACATTATATTGGACGAAACGAAATTGTACTATTTTTCACAGTTCGAAAAATATTCTGCATGAAACATGAAAAGACAGAAAAAGAAGAGAAGGGTCTTACAACTGTCACAATTGGGGAGAAAATAGTTGATGGACAAACTTCGATGAGTGCAGACTTGCAGAGATCAACCAGCCAACCAACCGTCTAACTTCACACCCTCGATCAATGCCCATCAGTTCGGTTCTTGCCTATTTCACATACAGAGTGCAACAGCAATATGACCACCTGGCTGACACAACTCCTTCCTAAGCGCCTTGTCACCCACTAGTGGCCTTCAACCACCTTTTTCTCCAGGTCATCAAATATGCGTGCAAACAGATGCAAACGGGCAAGCACAAAATTGTCTGCTTGTTGGACATATCCATGCACACACTAACTATCCCAGCGGCAGTATTTCCCACTATGATTCAACCACCTCCGTCAATAAACTTACGCACCTACGCACATAACGCACATTCGTATGTGCATAGCTTGTTTTTAAAATCGATCGAAGCCGTCGCACAAATCAGCGTTACCAACGCTCGACGGGAGACAAAACTAACAACATCCGGGCTGTTTCGTGTGGGTTTATCGGTACGACCCAAACAATCGGTCCATGTGCTCCTCGTGATTCATCCCCAAAATAAAGCCAGTACAACGGTTCTTGCTCGATCGCAGGCTTGGTTCGGTAGATGATGACGGGTTCTTTAAGAACCACAAATTACCCAATAAAATCCTCGGAAGACTGACGTAAAATGATCAGATCAGTGGAACCAGTTAGAGTCGACCATGCAGACTGAAAACGATAGTGAGGATGACTCAACCAAGAAAATAATTCGGCAATGCCACACAAGTGGAACAAGATTATATTTCAGGCTCCTCAGACTAAGAAATTATAAAAAACTCCTAACTACGTGACTGCAATTAATTTACTGAACCTCCACACAAATGGAAGAAAGCAAACTACCAAGTCTGTGCTTTAACATAGTGCGCATTGTATTGCATTGGAGAAACGTTTCCATGCTATCTCTCTCAAGTTACGAATAACGCTATCAGTGCATTGATTTCCTGATCGTTAATTCAAATTCCCCCCGTTCAGTATTTACAGGAATAAGGTTAATCGTGCAGTATACTTTTAGAGGCACCCCTACTCTTTAGCATGCATGAAACAATGTATGTTCACTGATGTATACAATTAGCTTTTGCGTGGATCCAACTTTATTCCAAATAAAAAGGGATGATTGTGGGAAAAGCGCAATATAATACTGTGCATTACCTAAATTTTAACTTCAGTGCCAGCCTTCAACCTAGTTAAGGCGACAAACTGATTTTATTCTGGAAAATTCACGGACAAGATAGCCTCAATACCTAGTTTCAGTTATACGGAAAAGAAGTAGAACCCATTCGGTCTCGTTCGAGACACTCAGAAATTATGACCGCTAAGATGAAACAGTTTTTCAGTCAGTTTTATCCAGTAATGTTGTTAGGAACCGGAAGAGAAAAATGAGCTGTCTGATTCATCTTTGTTTCCTGGCCAAACTTTTCAAAAGGACTATCTATTAACTTGACTGAGACAACAGTTCCCACATACACATGCGACTAAACAACCGTCTCCTGATTCACTTCAAATGTATACAGCGAACATTAAATCAAAGGATCTGAAGCAATTCGCTTGAACATCAAAGTTCTATTGGTGTTATGTGGCATATTCTTTTGAGGTCAATAAAGACGACAGATTATAATCCCTCCTATGACTCCTAAATAGGCTCGACGCAACCAGAAGTTTGATCGTAGAACTAAGATCAAATCGTAGATGACTATAACGATTAAGCTATCTAGTCCACAGAGTAAAATAACTATTCAGACCAATCCTTTGTTCTTAAACCACGGATGTGGAGACTAACTATAGCCACGAGTCTGCTTATCCCAACCACGTTTGGGCCAGTGTGTCATCCTCACTGATTCACGAGATCTTAAAACGGTGTACTGCAGCAGGTGATCATAAGAAAGCACAGAAAGAAATAATGGCTTAATTAAATGGTGGGGAATACACACGAATTTACTGAAAGACAGTTCCATAGAGCGCTTTACTCAACGTCCACGATTTCGATAGCGCAGAAAGCGCGGTTACTAGTCTATACAGTTTAGGAATGTCGTAGGCTCATTGCATGGTTTGGGAAGAATTCGGCATCAGGACCGTTTCTAAAAAGGGACGAAACCGTTCTGAATCTTAATGCGCTCGAACGACCCGTCATTTCTTGAGAGGTGTGTGTATGTAAAACAAAATGTTGTTTACCAACAGGTTAGTAATGGGCATACACCGTAAAAACTAACAGTTAGAGTAAGTGAACATTGGTGAAGGGTTGCAGAACTCGACCTGAAATCATCTTGAATATTAGGCATTGATTGGAGTTTTACCATTATAGTTCACAAGTTAGACACCAATGCTTAACTCGAGAACAAGCAACTTCGGCTGGAAGTTTTTGTGTGGTAATTCGATGATACTCAATGGAAAGTCAGTGATGTGGTTGTTAACGCGTTTGTCCTTGGAGTTCTTACCTTGGCCGTAGCAGGGTTACGCAGTACTGACTAGCGCTTACAGGAGCTAAACTCAAGTGTAGTACTTCTTTTGAAAAAGGCTGAAAAGTCTATACGAATGGAAAAGATGTTATCAGTTGTGAGTGATGTTCAGTGTATTACGGAGAGCATACACACAAAACACTTTCAATTACAGAGGTAAATTACAACGAGAATTCAAAGATTGAAGTTATACACTGATCGAAGATCAAACGCACTCTCTGTCAGCGGATAAATGAGTGGGGTAAATAACATCATTATTTATTATAAGCAAATGCATAATTTCGTTGGTGGGGAAATACACTGACTCAATTATACGTCAGTGTGCTGAAAGTTGTTCAGATAACTGGACAAGGGTTTAGAAAGACACAAAAATATGTAATTACGGAAGTCAAGGAACCCACAAAATCTAATATTGCGGAGGGGAGTACGTTTTTGGGTACAGCTAGACTGGTACTGCATAAACACTGAAGACACAAGGGTGCATGGATAGAACGACCACTTTAAGGACTGAATAGATTTTTCATAATATCCTTATTCTCTCTTGTTTGTTATAGACAACTGACTATAGAATCAACTTATCCAACTGATTAAGTCCACTTTCTCCATTACCTTCACATGTCTCAATTCACAGAAGCTTTGACCGCTCTGTCTGTGCTCTTGACATATGACTTGCCACCATCCAGATAAGTGTGTACTTTCACATTTGTCTAGCTTCAGTTACCCCAAAATTTTAATTAGTTCATTCGGTTTTGAGATGGTTCTGAACAAGGAACAAAACCCTGCTTAAAACTGTAATTGGTGACTGCTGGACGATTATCGAAAATCATGAATTTTCAATCGGCCAAGGTACGTTGGCCAAACAACTTACTCCAACTCACTTTATTCTTTGTGTCCCACCTGTCCAGGATATGCTGTCGCTGATGATGCTGTTTTAATTTCGTGTACAACACAGCGGCTTGCTTGTATGGTGTAGTCTTCTTGGCGTCAAAAGCTAGGGCCTAACCAAGGAGTCCTTCCCTCGTAAAATTCTATTCTTACCTAATTTTTTATCCCCAAACTAAAGAGTTTCATTCATTTGATGACTGGTTGGTAATTAGGCATTAGTTTAAACCACCGATATAGAGCTGTCGTTAGTGATAGTGCCGTATAGAAGTAGTGCATAATTTCTAAAGTTCAAAAACAATTATTTTCGTTTTAGCAGACAATCGCATTTATATGAATAAGCCGGGCCCAAAAGTAGAAAGTTAAAGTAATTTCTCTTTTGTTTTCTCCCGTTTATTTTCCAACAATATCACGTGTTGATATTTCAAAGCCACATTAAACGCACTTCAACAGAAGTTCATGCGTTACATGCCTATCAGAAGAGCAGGTTACTCAAGAACATTGCGGTCTTTTAAACTACTGATCTCAACCTTCTATAATTGACGCGTAGTTTTAGTAAGAGATAGACAACCCACTTCTCAAGTATTATCTGCTTTGTTCAACCAAGTTTTGCATTGCCTACCACATTTATTTGTTTACTGCCAGGTGGATGGCTTGTCTGGAAATGTTTGGCGATGTTCACCCAGTCTTTCTGTCCTGTTCTGTAATAAAAACGATTTATAACAAAGATGTACAGCTTTCAGTGTGTCTAGGACTTAATATCCAGGAGAAATACACATAACTAAACAGCTACTTTTGATCGTATCCGAGGCTCACTGAAGCACTGTTCACTCGCCGTACCTCCTAAGTCCGATCTAATAAGTTTTCGAGCTAATCAGATCTGTCATACAGTTTAGAAAAAAAACTATTTATATTTTTTGCATACGCTCCTGACCAGCCATTCAGTCATGTGTAATACGTTAACTTACGCTTAGTGATTGCAGCACAGAATTTGTAGAATCTACTTGTTCTAGGTTTTCAAAATTACAGTTTGTACTGTTCAAATATAACGGATCAAATGGGACCAGTGAAGAAAATTCAGAGGCGAGACAGAAGTATACAGCGAAAGAATGGAGACAATCGAAACTAAAGATTCTCAGCTAAAAAAAACAGATAATACCTATCATTTTTGTGGGAGAAACTGAAATTCAGCAATGGATTTTACATACAGGACTATCACTGGGACATGCACTGTTACTTCCATACGGTGTTAAAGACTTTGAATTCCGATTACATGCTATATATAGTAGGCCGTTTATATTAAAAACGACCGGATGACTTGTTCAGAAAGTCACCACAGTGGTGTATGTTTTTTTCAAAATATTTTGTTTGTCCAAGGTTGACGAATTGCCCATACATTATTTTCTATCTGTTCAAGGTTTACAGGTTACAATAGCCAGTTATCATAGTAAAAAAAACCTTGTGTAACTTTCGTTCAAGTGTTTCTCTCCTTCAACAAATAGACTCACCTTATCATGCTGCTGACACATTAAATCTTATATCACTAAGAGTCCGTTTGTCACGTTACTTGTCCTCAGATGGTTTTCAACCGGTTCACGTTCATTTATCACGTTTATTATGTTCATTAGTTATTGAATCAGCCTAAGTGATAGATATGACTTCTGATTTACCAAGGTCTCAGATGAATATATCGCACTGTGTCGTATTCTGTTGTATTCGCCACGTATGCATTGTAAGTATCCAGTGCAATTGCGGTACCCTCGCCACGTTTTACCATGTCTATCTCGGAATGGAAATTTAGGATGCAGTGTTCTTTGTAAGCATCAGCCAAGCTAACTTCAGCATTGAAAACAAGCCAGTCGTGAGACACCGACTAGGAACTTGTTTCAGAGGAGGCAAATGACAAGTTTGAAACTTAAGTACAAATAAATCTTCTCTAGGTTTATCCCATCGGAATTAAGTGGGCGAATGTTGTGGAGACATATAAAACAAATTACATATTTGACTTCCACATATCTCAGTAGTTAGAGGGATAAAGTCAAACTAATCATCCAGCTGTGTGAGGTATGATCACGAAAATCTGATTTTGGAGTGGTATCAATCCATTTTCAATAGTTCATATTCAACCAATAACGTAACCAGGTTCGTCATTAGCTGGACACACCAGCTTAAGAGTAAGCGACCGTTAGGCGCGCGACTTACTAAATATAGTCTGACGTGGAACCATTAAGGTAATCGTTAAGGAATAACTCAGCTGGTCATATGGACACAATCTCAGCAAGAAGTCGGTGGACCATGAAAGGCCAGTACGACAGTGAACAGACGATGGCAACCAAGATCCACTAATATTTTCTAAAAAAAACACCAGTTACTCATGAGTAGTTTGTGAAGAATCACAACTTTTTAACGACGTATCGCTGAGAACGGTTGTGCACCGGACGTGAATGGAAGAAAAATCGGTGTATTGTATGTCTTCAGTACAGCGAATCGATAAGGCCATCATTTGAATAATATAAAACTATGGAAAACTTTCCATTCAACTGAGTGCGCGAACATGAACATAACTACCGCCTGTCAAACGTATTACGGAATGTAAAAACGAATAGTTGGAATTACTGTGGTTCTCAGACACAACACCTCTTCCTTAGGCTACTTTCACTTGGATTGCCGTTCTAGGTAAGTTTGCTTAGTCCACGCTTCTACCAGAGTACATTTTACTTTGACCACACTCGGCATGCATTTTTTCATCAACATCGAGTTTTGCGAAGCTGGGTCATAAGGGGTTATCAGAAATGAACATTTAATTTGGCAGTCACACTGATGAAACCAGAATTGTGATCAGTATAACACTGACCAGAAAAACGTTTTGGAGGAAAGCTATTGTTGTACCTTGACCAATAAGGTGGCAGTTGCGTTCCACACATATCTAATCTTTTTAAACTTTTCAATAAAAAAGTGAACGGTTACAAAACCAAGAAAATCTTCTTTAACATACTGCGGTTGTCGTGAGTAGATCGGGAAATGTGTCTGGGTGTGCGATTCATAAATACAGCCAACAGGTCGTTAGAGAGAAAGAAATATAGGATGTGTAAGCAATGAGACGAAAACATTGGGAACGTGATGGAAGTTTCTATCAAAATGTTTGCTTTTGTTAACTGGGATAAGTCAAACACTTTTCATCCTATTGCTTATGTGGTACATATGCGATTCTATAAATATTTTTTAAATCAGTTTGAACCTTATTGTCATATCTCACCGTACTTCTAGTACTGAGGCACAAATAGTCACAAAACATCATCGCCACAACAACCTAATGCCTGATCTCTGATTGCACCGTTCTATTCTAGTCGAATGTCCTGAATTGGCAAGTAATGACAAGTAAATTAGTTCGATACTGTGAAAGACTAGTAATCTGGAAATCTATCTAAAGTATAATAAAATTAGAATAGTTTAAAAGCCTTGCATTCCAACAGAGTGACGAAGCCTAATCATAATCCAAGCAGTCCAATTATTGTGAGTAAGAAGGACAACATTCCCTATACATCTTATCCCAAAAAATTGAATACAGTTGTGTCTAACCGACTACGATGTATGAATCATATCTGATTTAATAAAACTTTCAAAGTTTTAGCACTAGATCGAAATAGTTCAGACCTTTATCTTGTGGGCATTATGTAAGAAAATACCAAACTCCTGTTTCGTGTAGGAACAGTGAGGAATGGTGAACTTACCTTCAACAAACAGCTCACGACAAATCGGGTTTATTAATTGAAAAGCTGCTTGATGTGTACAAAACTGGATGGACATAACGCATTCTAAATTAGGTAGGGGGTAAAGAGAAGAGGCGGTGAATTTTTATTAAATTCTGCAATCTCCAGAACCGGTTAATCGAAAGGGGCACCCGAAAAAACAATTCCGATGCTTATCTCTTGCTCCACGTAACTAGTAAGACATCGGATAGCGGACAGATTTAAAACACTTGACTTGCTTGTTTTATTCCCACCTGCATTTGATTAGACCGATCGATTAATAGGTGTCCATCTGAAGGACAGTTCAAGGTCAACCACATCAATTAGGTGGCCCAATCACATAAGTTGGTGGAAGTCGTCCATACGCATACGAGTGGCACATGCACGCACACGAATGTGCAAAAGGTGGGCGTCGTCTGTAGGTGGGGATAACCTAAAACTGTGTCTAGTCGTAAGTGGTACCTATGCACCTTACGCGGCTTTTTACTAGCTTTTTGTTATTTATTTCAAGGCGTGGTATAGCAGGCATCTGATAAAATCAGTTGTAATCTCTAGTTTACAAACGTTTACAGTTTGACAGATGAAAGTTGTTACGCGATAACATGCTATTAACGATCTGTTTATTTGACTAAGTCGCGTAAAAACCTTATCAACCCTTATCACATCTGACACGGCAAAATAATCGTGAAAGAAACTGAAAACAAGAAATTCCACGTCCGACAAAGTTCTTTAAACACTCAAAATGAAGAAATTGGCGGACGAAAAGTTTGGTAAGATTTGTCACCTGCTTGATTTTAGCCCCACGCTTGCCTACAATTCTATGGTGCATATAACTATGAACGTGATTAATTCAAATAAATTCACATGGATCTGGTTGGTTAAAGTAAAGATATTTAAAGATGCACGTCTCTGTAGTCGAACTTTTGCATATGTTCAGTTGTTATAATTACAGCTAATAATCAGGACTTGCATTCATCCAGCTTCCCATGCTCTTACGAAAAGATATTCTTACATGTAAATAAGAACGTAATAATTCGAGTGTGGTTGTCACAAAATGCACGCTAAAAGGATATGATGTTGGTGATCCGATCCGTTTTGTTGTCGAACATTTTAAATTTAGCAGCGACATGGGACTTATACAAATGTCAGAGAATAACTACCTGTAGTAGTTCAAAAGTGCGATGTTACTGGAGAGAGACACAAGTTCAACACAACTCACAGTTAACCAAGGTTTTTGTATTTCCATAAGATTTTCAGTTATTCCCTATCGAGAAGAAGCATCATGCTCGGATTTCACTTTTGTTGGTGCTCGTCAGTGGTTCACATCTTTATGGCGACCAAGAATCTACCTTCTGCGACGTTTTTACCAGGAAACCGTGATAATTTCAAGTTGGACATTAATCAGATTTGATCACAGCCTTTACATTCAGATAGACCTTCCAGCCATTCATCATTAACATAAAATAACGCTTAGCAGGTTTAATGAGATCAGGGATTTCGACCTGTCGCGGATGTTTCAATTGCAGGGTTATCGATCGGAATTAACAGGACAGTTACTGGTTTATAAGAACCAGGTTTAGAAACGCAAGATACTGTATCATTTTAAATGAAAGATTGCTGGACGTACGTTAAGTAGTGCCAAGATGAACTGTCAGTTTTATTGAAGTGAAAAGTGTACTTAAAACATTAAGCATCTTTCATCAGACGCAGTCATCTTGACTTCAATGTATCCTGTCAACGATCTCTACCAGTTCGACAAAATTGTACTTGTTTGTTTGCCGAACCTCGTTTAAGTTCTTTAATTGCAGCCACCTGGTTCCTGCTTATTCTGTTTCACTGGAAACATCCAAAAGAATGACGTTAATGTCAAAAGTCTGTCCTTAATTAGTCTGGCGAATGCACGCGATGTGTGACACGTTGACGAAAACCAACCGGCTTAGCAGTGCTGAGAACGGTATGAGTTTCTTGTAGGGAAAACTGCATATACAAGTTACTTGTGCTTTTGGCGACAGGTAAAACATTTTTTTGAAAGTCTGCTTTCAGATCGAATGTTGTGCATTTTTACGTAGGTTGAAAGAAATGGCGTCGTAGTGTTGTTCAACCGGTGTATTATGCGGATCTTTTTGTATCGGCATAAAAAACGTTTTATATACTGCTAGTAAATCTTGTTCCGTCATTGTTAGGCGCATGGAGTTAATGTATCCTATGCTATCAAAACAGTTTTATACAGTTACTACGTTTTCCAGATTAGTTATCCGTCCTGCAAATGTACAAACATTCGGTTTATACCTTTTGTTTAGTCCACTTCTGATGAGCCCTTTTACAACACATCAGTCGAAATAGCAGTGGCTGTACCGTGCCAGTCAGCTGTTATCGATCTTACGGTCTATGGGTGAAACTGAAGAAAATGTGTGTTATTTTATCGACAGCTCATGAAGGGATGTGTACACTATCGAAATTGTTCCTGTTTGAAAAACCTAACAACAGATTAGCGCATTTGGTTGTTGTTTTCGAAACCAGTTTTTTCAGAACTCGAATAATTAAAAGACAACGAAGAATGTGAGTCTTTTTGCTAGGATGTCCTAATGAATACGCCGAACAAGGTTACTCCGGCTCTGATAATACATAAACCGATACTTTCACAACCCGATGAATGAGACTCAGCAGTGATATGAACGTAAGAATGCAGACTGTGTTTTGGACGACTGCAGGGCTCATTCACACCGACCTCATTCAAGTCGTACAAGTTATGAACCCAACTTGAAGAAAGCGCCTTCGCTGAAGTGTTCTGAATATGTAAGATTTAGTAAACACGGTGAATGAGGTAATCTAGTGTGTTCATCTTCAAGACTCTGGGCTGTCATCTTTATATTAATTTACACGATACAAACTCTTCGGTAATTTACTTCTTGAGGATGTGGAAGCTCTAGCTTCCTTTAAAAGTGTGAATTCCCTCTCAGCGAAAATCGATCTAAATGGAAGTCAATCGGATCAGAAGAGAACAGTGAAAACGAGATACAAAATCTGCATTTGATGAATTCGTAACATCTGGCAAATATCGTTGATTTTTCCCTTGCAACACTCAGATGCGCTAACTGAGCTTGAGCAGACCAATCGGATAAAAACAACATGGGCATCTTGATTGCAGAGGCAGTAGAAGCAGCCAGGATTTCAAGGTTGTTTGTGCTGAATTGTTATGTAGACTAGTCATCGTTAGTCATCAGCCACAAATATATTTTGATCACGTATTTCACAGCAAGAACTTCTATTTGCGTTGTATACCACACCGGAAATGGTTGCATGCATTTGGAGTGTAGGCAAAAGTGCTGGTTTCTGATAAAAACTCTTGTTATCCGTAATAATTAGTTTTGTTGCTCCTTGGCAGGGGACAGTGCAGTCACATTTCAAAAGATAGCACGACTTTATCAATCATTCACTAACGTTAGCAGTAAGGCGCTACCTGCTTGTATGTCCCGATAGGATAACATCATCACATCCCATCATTGCAGCCATGAACCCAACCAAAAGGTAAATCGACTCGGACCGCCGCTCACCTTAACAGTGACGTGGAATATCCTAAAACACAACGTTACTAAGAAGGTCGAAAATTATTAAAGCAAGACTGAGTGGAAGAAATAGAAATGGTTTGGATACAGGTACGCCATTGACTGCGACACACCGCCTCCTCGGTTGGCATCTCTAACAAGCGATTTGAGTGATCACGAAGACCCCATCCAGACAGGCGACACCTACCCACCTTGCTCAGTGAAGCAGTCAGGCTCTTCATATTTTGTGACCACGTTGTTGGTTGACCACCACGCGGTTTCACCCAACTGTTGGTGGCCTCAGCATATAATGCCCGGTATGGTGAACGATCCGATGACATAGGGAGTACGTGACCCGACCATCGCAAGCTGTACACCGTGATTAGTTGACCAATTGATCGCGCATCTCGAGCATTCCGGAATACGCATCGGCGAACGGCCACATTGCTCACGTGATCAGTCCACTTAATGTGGGTCAATTGGCGGAGACAACGATGATCAAACACAGAAAGTCTGCTGATATCTTTTTTGTGAACAGGCCACGTTTCCGAACCATAAAGCAAAATGGAACGCACACATGCATTATTGACCCTTCTTTTCAGCGATAACCGGATGTCTTTTCTACGCCACAGATGACGCAGTTTAGCAAAGGCAACTCGTGCCTTTGCTATCCTTGCTGAATATCTCATCAGCAATATAACAGGCTGACGAGATGGTGCTACCTAAGTATGTGAAACTGTTCACAGTCTCAAGCGGATTGCCTGCAATGCAGAAAGTAGGAGTGGAAATGCCCTAGTCTTAAAACAACACATTACAGTTTGAAGGTGTGAAGCGCATTCCATACAAACTAGCCCGGTCATCCACCTTGTCCAGCATGATCTACGTGTCTTCAGCAGAGGGGCTAAGTAAGACAATGTTGTCCGCGTACTCCGGATCGGTCAATCTAGCTCCGGGAAGAAGCCCAGCGTTGAGCTCACTAGACTCTTCGAGCGCACCTTCCAGAATTTCGTCCGTGACAAATTTGAACAGGAAGGGGAAGTCGGACACCCTTGACGAACACCATTAGAAGTGGTGAACGCCCGAGGCAGTTGTCCATAAACTCTCACCCTACTTGCAGAGTGAGCATACCGTGATCTCAACAGATTCACATTAGGATAAGGCAGTCTGCGTTTGCAAAAGTCCGCTGAATTCGAAAAAGATAATAGGTAACCGGCGCAGATATGGGAGAATCTGCGAAAGTTTGTTACCCGGTCTTGCGAGTGAATGACGCTAGCCGAAGTACATTTTCCATATCAATAGTTTACTAGGACAGAATCTTCACGGATTTTAGAAAATGCTGGTTTTACACTGAAAACATTTTGGCTTTAATATTCGTAATAGTAATGATAAAATTAATTGTTTTCGACTTTTGCAGAAGCATTTTATGCATCTCTTTCAGCCACAGTCTGGTTTAATTTTAGCCTAAACTTTTGGACTTATAAGCCGAAAACGACTGTAGGTAAATCAGATCGTCACATAGTTACATGTGTGACCTAATGTTACTATTGTTTTATAACGTGGGTTATTGAAACGACCTTGAATTTTGAATAAGTACATGTGGTTGCTACCACACTGAACGATTGACCTGTAAAGTTCAATGTTCTCAGACACCCGTCATAAAGTATATAAGAAGTACATAGAAAAATACCTTGTTACACAATCGACATATCTGCGTATTCTTTTACCAACAGCGTAGCACCGATGTCTTTGCTGGTCGTTATATATACACGTTTCTAAATGTCGCTTTCAGCTTCTAGTCTACACTTTGCGGACAGTTACTAGTTTCAATGTACAACTCATCCCTTTTGATTTCCACCAAAATGCTCATTGGCGAGGCGAATATTATACAATTCTGTTTATGCTAATTGATTCTGTTATTCTTCATTCACTCTATTTTGTCACTAAGACCCGATAATTCCAATCTACCGATCGATCTTCTTGTACACAAGCGAAATAGATGACACGTGATAATTACATTTAATCTAACTACATGCTTGGCAAGTAGTTGCAGCACAATTTTATTAATGGTTGGATGGGACCAGTGCATGTGGACTGTAGAAATCACAGACACTACAGTACGTCGTTTTTTAAGTTTCACGCAAAACGACATGATCGTGCTTAAGTGAACTGATGGTTTTAACTATCACTCGGAAACATGGGTTAGAAGTGAATGGCATCATAGTGAATCTGTTTAATTGCTGCTCTGTAGAAGAGTACCTGGGAGATTTACATGAATATTGCATTCCGTTCACCATCAGCCTGGCATCTTAGGTTGTACCAGTTCGCAGTATGCTGTAAGGCGTCCGGCGGCTGATTTTAGAAATTGTCAGTCTTATTTTACTTGAAATTTTGAAAGTTACTTCCATATTGTCTTTTATATTTCAATGCTTCTTCTTTTAAATACTAACGTATAATGTTATGGTCTGCTAGGTTTTTTGATCATTAGCACTGTTGCAAAAATCTATCATGGCAAAGTGCTAGTTTGTTTCCCGTAGGTTCAAAGGTCTCTGGTTGGTTACTCACGCATTACATATTCTAGACTTTCACAGCAACATGTGAACCCAGGGGAATTTCCGGTAACCTACCTTGAAAAGCTGAAGAACAGGCTGCTGTGAACGAAAATTTTGGATAACCCAAAAGAGGAATGTTTAAGTAACTTAATGATTACATATGTTACTGGTAAGTAATCGGAAATTTGGAAAATTTCAAGTTGAACATCACACACAACTGATCGCAGCTGTCGCATTCTCATAGACGTTCCAGTTAGTCCCTTTCGAGAAGAAGCACTAGATTCGAGTTTCACTCTCATTAGAGCTCGTCAATAGTGTATATGTTTGCCACAAACAGGACTAAAACTCCAGCCACGTTTTCATCAGACAACCTTGTTTACCACTACACCATTGACATATTAGGCACAGCCGAGTCATGATATGCGGACGCTCGACCACTTTCGCTTGTGAGTAATGATCAGGTAGCCCGATCGTCTTGATAGGAGACACAATTACCTTCTGTTAACTCCACTCGATAATCCGGCAATCAGGACCTCCTAAACAGATTGAAATCTCCGACCTCGTTGAACCTACTCCTGACAAGCTCTAATGAAAGCGAAACTCGAATCCAGTGGTTCTTCTAGAAAAAGGCTGACTGGAAAATCTGTGAGAACGCGACAGCTGCGATCAATTGGGCGTGACGTTCGACTTGAGATTATATGTGTACTGTTACCAATATAATTGTAATGACACGTCTCAATGTCACACAACAAAGTAATTCGCTCAATTTTGGCCTCACCTGTCTGTGACAAACAAAATACTTTTATGTGCTGGAGCAAAAAGATGTGTAAACAAGCTCAAGAATCCACAGCATGCGAGTCTAAAAAGCTTGTCAACTTGCCGCAACGATTAATTATCATACATTCTGATTTTGACTGCAGGCCAAATTTCCGGTTGAAATAATCGGGACCAGTCATTGGGGATTAAACATCAACAATAAATTCTAAATTGAACTGTGGCGCTTACTTCGATAAAAGAGGTAGGGGAACAGAGCAGTCAACTAAAAGTCATCTGTCAGGTTGTCACTAAGTGTGTACAACCGGTTAACTGATTTACAACCAAGCGCATCATTGACAAGACTATTCAAACAATTACTGACAAATTCACATCAGATCCTTCAACAAAACACAGCGAGGCTTACTACTATAAAACAAGGCAAAGCAGTCTGTCATGTTTTCCGGTTGTTTATCGCAATTATGATGCAAACATTTTTACTCTGCCAGTGAACCTGTTGACAAGGAAGAAACTAGAAGTCTTCCGGACATCGAACTCGAGTCCAGATCGAAATGATATTGCATTTTTTCAGCACTCTTGACAAATGTTGGTCTGTTGTTCAGATTCATTAAAAAATCAGGTTGTTTCAAATAAACACTGTAACGGGTGCTGTTCAAAAGTTGTCAACGTTTTGAAAAATTAGGGTCTCCGAGCTGATTGATCGACTTGATGCGGTTGTGGAGAGTAAGCCATTCGAGTATGTCCGAAATGTGGGTGTTATGTAACGACTGGGCAATTCTGGCACACGTGAGTTCACCTTATGTGCCGACTTCAGCAGGCTGCTATCAAAACGCATTATGCAACGATTATTTTTCGGAAGTCCTGGCTTTGAGCTTGGCGTAACTTATTTGACAGAAAGGAAATTCACGAGATACTAACAAAACTCATCCGGTATATCCATAGTTCGTGAGTTGTTTTCATATTTTTGCTTAATATACCATTTTTTCCCAGGATTCTTGGCTAAGCTGTATGCAAGTCCGTTGGTTACACCGAGAGCTTGTACGGTTTTAAGGTCGACTGCTTCAAAGAATCGCGGAGTTCTGACCTTGGGCCGCACAAGAGAAATAGTATTCACCAACTACGAAAGACCTATGGAAAATTGCGTGGACTGATATGTTGTTCACCTAAATTCAGTGAAACGTGCTCTGTATCACTACTTCACAAACCATTTTACCCGAGAAAAGACCGTCGGATGATTTTTCAGTAGAGACTCTTCTTTAATCATGGCAAATGCGAAATATTCTATGGTTGACCAACTTATGGAATTACTTCTGCAATGCACTGTTTTCCTCACGACTTGGCTGGTATGTTGATAGCTGTACACATTCTCGTTTTGGATGCTATCATAAAATTAACACCTGTCTCGTAAATTTCTCGGTTCAATGTATTATCTTGCACTCGGTAATACATCCCCATTTTTGCATCCCAGCGCACAGTAAAGAGTCGTCTTTTACACTATCTTTTGCTTTTACCTCCAACATCACGGGGAAGACGTCACTTGTTCTATCATCGACTTGCGAACACTGTATATGGATAGACCGACTAACAACTTTCGTTAGTGTACTAATGATCATCGGAATCATTTATTCCTTTAATGGAAGGACATTTGCAATGCTGTAGAAGGGGAGTAAGCCCGTCTTTTTCGTTATGCCAATCTACAAGGTGCACCACTGCGCCTTTTCAGGGGCGGTAGTCCAACCAGGAGGTAATTGAAACGCCGGGATTTTTTCAAGACATGAACGCTCCAAGACTGTGTTTATTTAGCGTGCAATTTGCAGTTCACTTATAGCACTGATAAATGGGTTTTAGAGATACTACTTGTGTATCGGTGCGCCCATCCACAGAGTGCACCTCCACAGTAGGCAGCCATTTATCAACGCTACAGCTAACTTACTAATTTTCGGCAAGATACAATCTCATAGACTCAGTGAAACTCATCGTAAGCTTGATCGGTTAAGTAGGCAGGTGGAGCGTTAAACGAAAGTATCCAAGTATCCACCAAACAGATGGCGGTAAAATGTTTCGAGTCTTTGTACTTATAACGGATTGGACCAACAAACTACGAAGTTATTCCGTCGTCTCTGCCAGTACATCGACTACTATTTATTAGATTAGACGAAATCTCGAAATCAAACAAGCGGTCGCAACTGAGAGCTGACGAAAGTCCTCTTGTTTCATAAGACATAAGACAAGACATAAGACAAGAAACCAGGAATTTGCTAGGCAATTCACTGAACAAACAGTAACCTCATCAATAATTTGAAAAGATGTTAAAGAAGCTGGACCACACGATTCAAACAACAGTTCACCTGCACTCTCAACTTCGACTTGTGATGCCCCCTTGGTCTACTATCACAACTTCACAAACTATGATTAGATTGTCTAATGAGGTCGGCTCCACAAGCCAATAGCAGTCGATGGATCATCCCACTCATTTTAAAATAAAGGGTGAATAACTAAACAAAAACCTTAGAACACAGTAGACTGCACACGTGTGTACTAGGGGAAGACTAAGTTTAGCACTGCTTAAAACTGCATGCTTCACAGCTCTCCGCATGTACTCTGTTGCACACACCGAAGACACACGATCATCGTTTTCTAAGACATCAGGTAGCCTTCAACGTGATAGCTGGTTTTAAAAAATTAAACCAGATGTTTATGACTAGTACGTGTGTGAAGTGAGACTCGGTTGGACTGTTATTGCTCGTCTACTTTAACCATGATCACACCTTGTATATCAACCAAGTCGATTATATATATAGATATGAAAATACTCATGTACCAAGCTTTGTAGTTTTGAAAACCTGCAACCTCCTGAAATGAAGCCGAAAATAAGAAAACACCGGTGGCATTAAGCAATCACAGTCTCGTTGGGTTCCCATGGATTACTTTATAGACAAAAGCGGCAGTAAAATGAAAAAAATCCGGCTGGTCAAGAGGCCATAATTTTCCCATTGGCTGACTCGGCTGTGCTAGTTAGTTTTTGTGAACGGGTTACACGCTTAAACGACCTGCTTTGCCTAGGAGTTCTGCACAACAAAACAGACGCTGTGCCTGAGTGTCATCCTGTTTGGTTACTCCACTGACATCCGATTGTGCAAATGACCTATATTTATTGGCTATAAACTTCTGCGAATCGTTGTTTGATCTCGTATCGATAAATTTGACCAGTCCACTTATTTAAATTTCTATACTTTGTCTTGAGGTATGACGCCTTATGGGTGATTCAGACATCCTTAACAACCATCCTCCAGAAGTCGGAGACATCAGTTTTCCATCTGTTGCTAAAAACTGGCTTATGGCAACAGTCAAGATGCACACTTAGTTTTGCACTTATGTCAACTTGTTGGGGATGCTTGTTGAGGTTACACATCATATCAACAAAGCCTGAATGACGTACATCACAAGCGAAAGTGGTTGAGTGTTCACATA
>LUCH01000211.1:164227-176884 GCA_013368495.1 Paragonimus heterotremus | reverse complement strand
CTGGAAAGTCTATGGGAATGCGACAACTGCGATCAATTGTGGGTGATGTTCAACTTCAAAGAGGATTGTTCAGGTTTCAACCCTACCGTCTGCATCGCCTTCTGAATGAAACGCATTGGTTAGACATTCTGCATGAAGACTTCCTGTAGAAAGTTTGGCTCAGCTTACAGAGTACCAAGGGATCGATCAGAAGGGGTGAGATTCCGGATTTTGACCGTTGCCGAGGCCATTAGGATCCGATTACACAACCCTGACCTCTGTGCTCTGAAAAAGTTCGTGCGGACACTTAATCAACCCTGGCCCACAATCAATCAAGCCCACGACTTGGAACGGTGGTTGCATAACTGATAACAAACACGTCGTCCATAACCTCTAGTGACCGTTTTTCTAACTCACCCCAGTTACTGTCTTCATATTTACTGTGTTGTAATTAGCCTGATGATCAAACACAGAAAACAATTATTGTTCGCTACTTTCTCGTTCTCAGGCGTTTATGTGTTCGGTGATTCATGTTTGGGAGTTTGGTTGATATAGGCTAAACAACTGAACGATTCAAAATTTTGGCATTCGGTCGGCCTCTTGCAAAAAAACATTCGATTTGAGTGTGGCCTGTACTACAACTCATCTTTAATACACATATGTCTGCCACGTTCATGATTTGAACTTTGGTCCACATTTCAATGAGGCAGACATGTTGAACGACGCGATGACTAGAACCGAAGATCTTTCAAACCAGTTAAGCTCAGAAAAGTGGGAAACCACAATCATTTGAAAATATGGAGGGTTTAATTAGGGCAAGGAGGAGGCAAAAAGCCCGCCAATTAACATGTTAGTGAATCAAGAAGCGTGGAACTACACCCCCATGGTCCGTTCACTGTTTACCCGCACAGGATAATGGTTGGAGGAGGAGATCGGTAGAAGAATCGCGGTTCCTTCAGTAAGACTTGGTTAGACCTCCCAACAGAACTTGCAGCTAAAAAGTCACCCAAATGTGAGACTTACACTGTGTCACGAGTACCTGCATAGGATTAGTTCATGTTAATTTGGATTTCCATAATTTCACATCGACTCCGTCAGTTGAGCGTACGATCCGGTCACTACCAAGAAATCTGGAAACTTTTGGCTCGCAGCCGGATACGTAAATAAATGACCCCTGGGAAGGAGCAATCTGGATCAACCAGTGGGTTGACTGAGGTCATCAAGACCTCGAGACTCGTTCTATCCCTCCTATTCTGGAAAATTGACAAATGTTTGCCTTGAATATATAGACTTGTTGAACATCAGCCATCCCAGGTCTTGATCAAAGCCATGTGCGAGGTCCGGAGGGTGGTTCAATTCTAGGAGGATTGGTTTAACTGTCAACGGAATTTTCTACAACCGAGCGGACTAGAACAAGCCGATCATA
Source organism: Paragonimus heterotremus (assembly GCA_013368495.1). NCBI lineage: Eukaryota > Metazoa > Platyhelminthes > Trematoda > Plagiorchiida > Troglotrematidae > Paragonimus > Paragonimus heterotremus. Next base: position 175,479 of record LUCH01000211.1, on the reverse strand, counting down.
GTTGTCAGTAAAAGATCCGTATCAGCTCCTGACGGACGAGTGATATGAGTGATCGCTATTCGGGCATTCTTTGACAGCAGTATTCATACGAATAGTGAGAATCAAACCGAGTTATCAAATGTTAACAACTTTTTATCCTTTGAACAAGGATAAACAAACTAGGGTGAGAAATTGTCACATGGACTGGAAAATACCAACTGGACATGACAGAGGATACGTTGTGTTGACCAAACTATCAGCATTAACGTGCTGAGTGATGTCGAATTGGTTTTTCTTGATCAGGTAAACATCATAGCGACAGAAATGGTCTTAGACGGAACCCTTTAAAGCGGCTGATCTCGGAAGCCGACTAAAATCTCGTACTTGTTCTCTATCGGCCTTGATAATCACAGTGATAAACATCCGGTGAATGACCGTCATTCTGAAAATTCCGGAAAATTTCGCTGAGTCCAAATTATCCTGTGGACGTTACTGGTTATTGTCAATTAGTTTAATCTTGTTTGTCATATAAGCGGGCGCGACGATTGTTAACCAAAAAAAGGCACCATCTGTAGGATTAACTACTTGGATGATTTCATCGTGAACCTTTATAAAGAAAAGCGAATACAGAGATTCTTCATAGTGGACATCATGTAAGAAGTGCGTACTTTTACCATCAAGTATGGCCATTTAGTCGGCTTAATGTTGACTGGTGAGGCCAGGGAGCTAAATGGCTAAATGGCGTCGTCGAAGATCGATTTGAAGAGTTAAGAATCAGCCATGTATATTATTCTGTGATGGAAAAGGATGCAATGAGCATTGTGGAGGTACAGTTTAATGGGTTTGTCGCCTTGAAAGCGCCAAATCAAAGAAGAGAAAGGTTGATTCTACCTAATCGATAGGCAAACAAGCTGGGATAAAATGCACAAGTATGCCCTTGGTATACGTTGGTAGATCGTAAATTAGAATGAGTCTACGCATTCCTGATGGGTTGGCTATCAACTTAATCCACGACTGCAGAGGAACCACTAGTGTAATGCAAAGGCGTCCAATAAGGCACAGTCTTCGTTGTCCAACTCGCTGGTTGCTATGCTGCGCATGCTCATGCATTTGTGAATCGGAATTTTTGTCCACAGCATACACCCGGATTCTCATCATCATCGCAGCCATGAGCCTAACCAAAATGTACTTTGATTCGGACCGCTACTCATCTCAACAGTGACGTGGGATATCGTAGAAGAAAGCCTTAATAAGCAGGTTGAAATTCAATATAAAAAGACTAAGAGGAAGAAATATAAATGGTGTGGGTACAGATACACCATTGAGTGCGACAGATCGCCTCATCGGATAGCTTCTCTAACCAGCGATTTGAGTGATCACGAAGACCCCATCCAGACAGGCGACACCTACCCACCTTGCTCAGTGAAGCAGTCAGGCTCTTCATATTTTGTGACCACGTTGTTGGTTGACCACCACGCGGTTTCACCCAACTGTTGGTGGCCTCAGCATATAATGCCCGGTATGGTGAACGATCCGATGACATACGGAGTACGTGATCCAACCATCGCAAGCTGTACACCGTGATTAGTTGACCAATTGATCGCGCATCTCGAGCGTTCCGGAATACACATCGGCGAACGGCCACATTGCTCACGCGATCAGTCCACTTAATATGGGTCAAATGGCGGAGACCACGATGATCAAACACAGCAAGTCTACTGATATCTTCTTTGTGAACGGGCTACATTTCCGAAGGTTGGAGCAAAATGGGACGCACACAGGTATTATACACACTTTCTTTCAGCGATAACCGGACGTCTTTTTGACGCCACAGATGACGCAGTTTAGCAAGGGCAACTCGTGCCTTTGCAATCATTGCTGATATCTCATCAGCAATATTACAGGCTGACGAGATATTGCTACCTACGTATGTGAAACTGTACACAGTCTCAAGCGAATTACCTGTAATGCAGAAAGCAAGAGTGGAAATGTCCCAGTTTCGAAGCAACACTTTGCACAATGAAGGTGTGAAGCGCATTCCATACAAATCATCTAGGTCGCTCAACCTGTCCAGCATGGTTTGCATGTTTTCGGCAGAGGGGCTAATTAAGACAATGCCGTCCACATACTCCAGATCGGTCAGTCTAGCGTCAGGAAGAAGCTCATCACCAAGCCCATTGGATTCCAGAAATGCACGTCGAGTGCACTTCTGCCCAGTTTGTGTGTGACCGATGTTCTCTGTCGGAGTCTTCCGCCTGCCCCTCCTCGTCCGTCGGTCCAATCTTGTTGGGTGACGACTCGTCCTGTAGCCCATGTTGTCCCCAATCTATCCACTGTGGGCTTTGACCGTATTTCACGACCGCGTCAAGATATTCCACAGATTGCTGGAACTATCATACCTCCTATCTAGTCATCCATCTCATTTTGCCTTCCATGTCTCGTCCATTGGCCCGATCTCATTGAGTGATGACTCATCCCATCACCCATGTTTTCCGCAATCCGATCATCGTAAGCCTTTTGACGTCCATCGTCGCCGCGATATGGTATTTCACCGACTGTTAGAATATTTGAACCTCCAGTTTGCTTATCTGCCACATTAGGAACAAAGTCTCAATAAAGAGAATTCAGACAAACGCAGGTTTTATCGTCTACCGATCTAAATTGGACGATGGTGAGTCATTCTGTCAAGCAAACTGACTGGTGGGTTTGTCTTGGTACAGTTAATTTCTTCGGTTAATTAATAATTCAAGACTGGTCTAATATCCGTGAAGGAAATCTCCGTCGCGATAGAAGGTTTTAGGGATGACCAAGCTGCCCGTAGCAGCGGATCACATAAGTCAGATTTATCGGGGTTTGGTTTGCGGGCTGCTGAGAGAGAACAAAAAAAGGATCAGTTACACTGCAATCCGAAGTGGATAACTCATCTATTTTTGGTGCTGTTTGCCATGAGCGTAAGCACCAGCCAAACCAATCGCTTATGTTTGGTGGGCTGCCGATGTTCTTCAGCAGTCTCACGTTGTTGATCAATCGGGACACATCATTTATAAAAAGTTAAAATTTGCTCATTGACGATGGCGGTCGTAAAGACCAAGAACATTCTGCAAGTGAAACCCTACTATTCCTTTTATATTAGTACCTTCGAAGCTTGGCACCCTTTGCGTATCAATACGATTGTTTGACGTAGCCACATTTGAAACGGGGGTGGTCATTCCCGAAATTCTAAATCGGGTTAGCATTCGGAACAGAGAATCCCACAGTTCGAGTATTCCATAATCAGCAGGTGGGAATATTGACTGGGAGTTTTGGTTACAAGCGACAGTGGATAGCACGTTGAGGAGCACAGATTTCATAATTCACTCTGTTCTAAAGAATGTAAATAAATCGAATTCGATAAAGTCGGCTTAAGTTCCGTTGTCTCTATAGCCAATCAGTTTTCCAAACTTTGCTACAAACAGGAATTGAACCCCGACACACGTATTTACGAGGCTGACCAAAAAGTTTAACTGAATACGGAAAAACGGTGAAACATGAAGGGTGTTTGGTTTTTCTCGATCATACACCTGACTGTTCATCAATAACCAAAACTCTGCATAACAAATTCAGCGAATTATAGGCTTTCAACCAGAACAAGAAATCATAACCACCGGGTCGCCAAATGAAATTTACGAAACAACTACTGTATCTACACTCAAGGTGAACAACCAACCCGAGGACTATTCATAAGCGAATCTGGTTGAGCCATTTGGACCTGATACTGTAGTCCTGCTTACTTTAAAACTGTAATGATCTGGAAATATCCCCGGTTCACTTGCCGCGTGCTGTGTACACTACTTTCAGATAAACTAGATTACAATTTACATGAGACAGTAAAGATGTTGGCGGCTCATTCGTTTGAGGCAAGTGGAGGCAACTGTTTGTTTACGAGCGCGCTACGCACATAACCAGCTTGCTCGCGCGTCCGACGGTTGTCCCTCTTGATTCATTGGCTAATCTTATTTATCAATGTCATTTCGTCTTACGCGAGACCAGTTGTAATTTTTGTACAATGTTTGTTGCCTATTCTAGTCATTCGTATTATTATTACATTTCCCGTACACATTTTTGCCTACCTGGGAAGTATTGACTGATTGCACGTACGCAGTGGGAGTCAATAAGGCTGTGATCTACTCGGTTGTCTGGTGAATAACGTAGAACAAAATTTAGGTTCCTAATACGTTGTTACATTTCTCTGTTTTAACCTATTCTAGTGACACTTTTCACTCTAACTAATTCAGCGCTGATCCTAGGTGTTCTATGGTTGGCTGGTTCTTGAATAAAAAGTTTTCCTGGTGAACTGTTGAATACAGCTAACTGATAATATTCACATTTGATCACAGCTTTCGTGTTCAAATGAGCTTCCAAGCAGACGTCTGTAAGAAAGATGCACTAGATTCTAGTATTGCTGGTATTAGAGCTTTATTTTAAAGGAGGCTGGCGGGAATGTTTATACGAATAATTAAGTGTGAGTTATGTTTGGCTTGAAAATAGCTATACACCGGACTACTCAACACTAATAATGATTGAGTCGTTTTTGAATTAACTGCTTATCTTTTAACTTACACTCTTTGATCTATTCTTTCTTAATTTTTCAGATTAGATAAATGAACTGCGGTTTTCTGTCTCTGAACTGTCGGTCACTGCTTGTAATTAAGCAGCCAAGTCATTTATTTACTGATAAGTAGGCTTTTCAGTACCACACTGATTATGCGGAACAAGGCCAACCTTAGGCTATCAAAAAGACATGCATTTTAAGAAAGGGACTACAAATTATTCGCTGAAGTTTGATAAAAACTTTGCATATTCAACCGATTACAAATTTGTTAACCATGTAGAAGATTTTATATGCCAACTAACGGAATCTAACCCGACGACGAAGAACTAAAGTGATGACTGTTCTCTAAGATCGAATTGACCAGATGTTTTTTCCTGGCCAGTTCACAAAACGAGACAATTTTATTTACCCTCAGAAATCCTAGATAAACAAATCAGATGCTGTTGGCATCAACATTATTGTGTATGGGATAACGCTAGTTTCTCACAAGTTGAGTCTAAACTTATTACGTTTGATCTATTTGAAGGGCTACAGCATCCTTTAGCAAGGCGTTTTACAGAATGTACAGTACAAAACTTTGCACAAAATTCCCTAATCTATACAAATAGACTGATTCAGAAGTATCAAAATAAGTAGTCCTCAACCAGTAGGTTCATCCGTATAGAACTATTTTGGTTCGTACAAAGTGAACACCACTCATATTTGTCTGCAGCTTTTACACGCCGATAGAGTTGTCAGTCATTTCCTGCAACGAAGAAATACACGATTCGAGTTTTTCTCAAATCAAAGCTGCAGTCACGTTTTCATCAAGTAACGATGTCTACAACAATGTCGTTGACGGCACCTTTGAGGAGATGGAATTATCGAATGGTGAAACCCGGCCACATTAGCTTGTGAGTAATTTTCTGATTTCCCGTTCGTCTCGAAAGTAGACAGTGACTTTCCGGCCAACTTCAGTCGGTCAGAATGCCATCAGGGCTCTTTAGGCGGGTTGATACAACCCCATCCACTAATTTATTGTGGTATTTTTTAATTACTAGTAAGTATTGGAAAAATGGCTGGTATAAGCTGAATAAAACTGGCAGGTGGTTTCGGTTTCGCAGTTAAACGCGTTTTTCGGCCTGCTGAGTCAAGATAAACCATTGGCCCTGAATGTACTCTTCTTAATCCTCGTTCGTTGTGTATACTTTTTTACAGGATGAAGGGTTAAACTCTAGTTCTTATACTTTGTGAGTTGAACATGTTGACCACCTATGGGACATAGTTAGTTTTTAAAATTGTCCCAGTGGCCTGTTTTATAAACGTCTTCAGAACAGATTATACTTCTATTCCACTTCTGGCTTGGGTGGGCATGAACAAGTTCATAAAGCTTGAAGTGACCTGCCGCGACTGAGTGTTAAGGAACGTAGTGGGAACTTCAACCAGTAAGCTATCGGACGATGGTTTCGCAATAAACTGATTTAACTCGAGCACAAGCTGATTATGAAAATAAGGAGATGGTAAGCTGTTGACAAATAAGTCACCAACAAGATTTGTGTTCATCATGGAAACTAAGGAATTAAAAAGTAATCCGCTGGCTTGGAGGAAAACAGAGGGTTTATATTTAGAGTAATTTCTGATCGTAATTAAAGACATCGTAGAATTTTGTGTGATTATGTTTGATCATCCAATCCCGAGTTCAGTGAACAGATGTTCGAAACATCAGCTATAGAAAACAGTACACCGCAGAAGCTTCTGACACATTAGTTTCAAGGACGCTTTAGAATAATACAGACCGCTTTTTGGTCAACGTCCAAACTGTTTTCTAATAAGTGCTTCGAAACGACATTGTTGACAAATCTGGCGGCGTCCTTTTTAAGGTTTCTGGACAGTGTTGGACGGTGAGTTTGAATGGCTTTTCGTTATGTGTTGAACATACCTAGCAGGGCAGGTGCTAATGAACCGAGATAAAACGTATTATTCGTACTGATGGAGCCACTTCGAACTGTCAAGATATACGCTTTCAAGGTATTTCATCAAACCGAAAATTTTGTATGTAGCGTACAGAGACAGCAATCTGTAACACTCAAGTAAGCCGGATAATGAATTGAAATTGATTCACAGGATCTCACGGAAATACGGTTATTTCATAGATTTGATTCTCCTGCTGCCTTAACAACAAGATAGTTTTTCTCGACTTTTCCAAAACCTTTGACTGGATTGATCACACTTTGTTGCTATGGCAACTCTGTAATTGTGGCCTCTTGAGTGCTTGTGTACGTGATTTAAGGATTGTTCATACGAGCGTAGGTTCAACGCCTAGATGAATGAAGAGGTAGGGTAGTTTACTGTCAATAGCGGCGTTTTGCAGGGATCCATCCAAGGGCTGTTATTTTCTCTGTTCCGTCATGAGCTGCCAAGCACAGCTAAATCACCGAAGTTGTGTGCCGCCGACAACACAAAACTCTGGTGTGTTTTAGAGTGTTAGGCAGATGTAATAACCTTAGATAACGGTTTGGGTTGTCTAAACCACAAAAAATAAATCCCCGTTCAATGTTCACAAATATAAAGTCACGCACACTTGCAGTCAAACGTGTCTGGCTGCTAGCTGCTCGTAACAGCGTGCGAACCTAACTTGGAGACCCCAATTTCGCCTAATGATTGTGCAGACATAGCTAAAACTGTGCAAATAATCCCCAGCCTCTTAGAAATAAATTGTGTAAAATACCACTCTGATGAGTTTTCCACAAGGTTCGCCTCCATAATCCTTTCTCATCTGAAAGCAAACACAAACCTGCACTGTTATTGTTATGTACATCGGGAATGTGGGGCATAGGTTAATCAAATACATAGCCTAAAATTATCCACTACCTCTTAATTAGGGTACTGTCAGATTTTTCAGCAGTACTCTTTCGGAGCGCTTAACAGAAGACGAGCACACCGTTGACGCTAGATCTGCATTCTACTGTTCTGGACAGTTGTAGATAACAAACTACAAGAAAAGAAGGATGTCGACTTCTGCTTCCAGAGTGACGCTCATCTGTTCTGTGGGGCAGGAATTTGGCGGCCAAGTAAAATGCATCAAACTCCCATGTTTACTGTGTCCAGAATCATTATGAAACTTTCTATGGCGTCCGTTTATCACCAAGGTCAATAGATAACTACGCTTTCAGAAGAACCCACAGCTCAATATCTGGCTGTGCAGTTCGATTTAAGAGAAGTGGACTCTGTTACATTTGCGACAGGTGAGTACACAGTTAGTCGCTGATTGCGTCGGTATTAACCACCAAAACTTACACACTGTTGTGTTCATCATTGAACACACGCATCTCAAGGTTTTTGCTTCACTTACTACGATCTGGCATCACTTTTCTGGAATGTTACCTGCCGTCCTGTTGTTTAGCGCAATATCGGTCTTTTGTAGTTTCTAAGGCCAGCCCCCATTTGGCTCATATGACCTAAACAACTCAACTACCTTTGATATGACAAAGTGAAAAGAAGAAAACCCGCTTTTGCAAGACATCGTGATTTAATAGTCGGCCTTAACATTCAATGCCGTAGTTCGTCCAATACACGGGAGATGTACTGTTTATGAGCGGCGTTCCTGGAACATGTAAAGTGTCCAGGTTGTGATGCCACACTGGAACCTACTGAATATACTAACCGAGTTTGCTGTCATATTCCTGTGGATAATCAGCGTGGCGTTCTCCTGTTCTACTACAGACTCTAGGGTCGGTATTTGCGCTACCTTTTCAGTGCACCAATTAGACATGGTGCCAACAAGCTTTATGTCCAAACATTATGGCTTATTACTTTCTGGATTTCCACATTCAACACAATATTGGGCACCTTGCTAAAAGAGTTATACCACGAGTACTTTGCTTAGTTATACCGCAACTTAACAATCTTCAACTTGTTAGATTTGTCCATCTACTTATCGTGTTGTTACATTTCAGTGATGCTTATCGATCCTGATACTTTTGCTGACACTGACTTTCAGTCGACCATCTAAACTGGCGTAAATATTCTTACAAACGATCAAGTTGTCACACAACCGTTGAACAGCAATAGCGGTCCGCTAGTGCCCAACCTGGCCAATTGCCTGCACTTGGTAAGCACATATTATGTTCATATAGACTGAATATCACCTACAACTGATAGCAGCTATCGCATTCTCACAGACTTTCCAGTCAGTCTCTTCAGAAAAGAACCACTAGATTCGAGTTTCGCCCTCATTAGAGCTCGTCAGTAGTGTATATGTTTGCCACAACCAAGACTAGAACCCCGACCAGGCTGTTCAGGAGACAACCGTGTTGACCACTGCACCATTGACCTCACATCAAGCACAACCGAATTATGATATGTGGACGCTCGACCACTTCCGCTTGTGAGGAATGATCAGGCTGTCCGATCGTCTCGATAGGAGACACAATTACTGTCTGTTAACTCCAAGCTGAAATCACAAAAATTATTAACTCATTGAGCGGTATTTTTGTTACTGATGAGTAACTGAGCGTTCACATATGATAATTCGGTTATGCCTAACGTGAGGTCAATGGTGCAGTGGTAAACACGGTTGTCTCATGAAAGCGTGACTGGAGTTTCGGTGCTGTTTGTGGCAAACATATGCACTACTGACGAGCTCTAATGAGGGCGAAACTCAAATCCAATGGTTCTTTCTTGAAGGGACTAACTGGAACGTCTACGAGAATGCGACGGCTGCGATCAGTTATGGGTGATGTTCAGTCTGTATGAAAAACAAAATTCTCTTCTACTCAACATATTATGGTTTCAAGTGTAGTGGATAACTTTGGAGGATGGACTTTGTGAAAGGCTGAAAGTTTCAACACGCCGAACAATATATCGATTACCGATGTATTTTCAAAGATGCGGTAAAACGTTCTTGACGGAAGAAGTCGATAACAGCCTTGATGAGTAAAATAAAGTGTACTAAATCATTACAAAGCGGTCACGTGATTAACTATTTAATCGTTTTGTAATTGAACAGAAATATTCGTTAGAGTGAACGCGGGGTCTGTATACGTTGGTTTCTCATCAGAGAGCGCTGTCGGAAACAGGCAGTCTATTTTATGGAAAACAGCTTAGATATTGTTTCCAGGACAAAACAACAACAGTAGAAAGCACAGTTTTTTCCAATGAAAAATGTTCACAAGAACTTTCTTACAAAACGCTATGTTGCAGCTGATACCGTATTTTATATTTGGTTTTAACAAAAACAATCTGATGGTGATAGTGAAAATATTACAGCTATTCCGTTCACTGCTTTGATTTTGATATAACGCTAGGATGTTCCGTTTGAACATTTTATCCTTCTTGTGCATATTTAAGAAACCTTTCGTAGAATCGTTCTTTTGTGCTATGGAATGTGCGATGAGTCATATTATTTAGACTTCTGTTTACTGCATAACCATTGAGTTACATTGTTTTGGTCTCCAATCCTTTTTTCAACCTACACAACATGTCTTACTTGCACCAAACTGGTAAGCACGTTTTTTCGATATTTGATTAGGTTTGCCCCTTTTGCAAATCAAGACATGCTGATTAAGAAGTATAACCTTCTTGGGCGCTTTTTCGTGATAACTGTTTTTCATGTATCAACTTAGGTGCGTTTGAGGTCTGCAATACTTGATAAAGTAAGCTGAAAGTTTGAGTGCTTCATCCAAAAGTTCACGACAGCGTATTACTCGACTAGCAGTGGATGCAAACGCAGGTTCGCATGGCTGATTTTTAGTCAGCACTGTTACAAAAATACCAACGATGCGTCCGACATGAACTACAAACTGTAGTGAATGGATGAAACAGGGCGAAAATATTTCACACGCACAAGTTACAAATAATTTGGTCAACTCTAGGTTGGGCGATTTAGGCAGTCCACCACTGATCTGTAGTTTGTAGTTTAGACGGTCACAGATCAGTAGTGTGAGACTTGGCTAATTTCAAGTCGAATATCACATTTTGTCGCAGCTTTCGTATCCACGTAGGATTTCCGGCCGGTTTCTTAACAAGTGAAGTTTGCTTTTATACAGCAGATGAGATATCGACATTAGTGGCATTGAACAATCTGCAGTTTCCGTGGAGTGTTCCGTTTAGCTGTCCCACGTAGAATGCTGTGCAAATTTTTAGCGATAGAATTGTGTTAGTACACGTTACTATCTCTCTAAGAAATGAAGTTGAATCAAATTAAGGCCTAAATTGTCGTTGGTGAGATTCAGGAAGTTGTCTACCTGCGGACCCAACTTCCTATGAAAGTTTCAAGGAACCCGTAGAATGTGTTCTTTCTTCTTTCTGTACGGTTAATTTAAAGGGTCCATTTGGCGGCAGTAAGATGCTGGGTTATGAGAAACATCAATCTGGGATGGGTGTCTGATTCACATTATTTGGAGAAAATAGTGAAGGACTGGAGCCTTCTGCAAAAGTGTAATTGAACATATTGATTCGAACATTCTACTTGATTTTGAAGTAGAAACGGTCTGGAGAGACCATGGAAGTGCCAAAGAACAAAAATATTCAGAGCTGCGAAGTGCTTGGAGGAAGTATGAAACTAACAACCACAGTGGAAGTCAGTGTATACAATTTAATAGAAACACTTAGGAAAAGTGAAACGACACGTCAGTTTACATAGAGTTTACTCTGGTTTTTCCTGACCTTTTCTGCTACCTTGGCGTGGTGGTCAGGCTTGTGT
>LUCH01000211.1:75002-160199 GCA_013368495.1 Paragonimus heterotremus | reverse complement strand
ATAAGGATTTCCTTTTTGTGCTAGCAATTCAATTGGCTAACCAGTATTGGTCAGCTGGACACAAAGGCTTTACCTACACACCTACTGGTCTTATTCCTTCGGGTTTACACCGGATACGTGGTGTGTGAGTGGAACGGCAAATGGTGCAGCGCAACCCACTTGGGGTGTTGGTTTAAAGTGCAGGCGTCCTTTGGCTTCGTTCACTGTGACAGGCTAATCCGTCTCGGATGCCGCCAACTCATACTCTGGTTTTAGTTACATTAAAATTTAAAACACTGGGTAACATCTCTGACGAAACACTCTAAGAGTTTGAACAAAGCAGTTAGAACATGAAAGCTGGTAGATGTAGGCATTTCGTATTGGCTCCTCAGTGCTAAATTTACAATAACACATGTGGGTTTTTACAGCAAACAACCAGAGGGGTGGAAAATCAGTAGGCGGGTTAGGATTGGTCATTAAGTCTAGGGAAAGGTCAAATTCACGAACAGTATTTTCTGAACACAGGGAGCTGGTTTGAGTCGGTTGATTGTGACCATAAGAATCTTGGGTTAGAATGACATAACAGGGTTCTGAATGCACAAGATGGATCGATGACCTGACCAGTGGCCAGGACGTGCCTAGCGACCGAGAAAGTCATTGTTAAGGGGACGTGATAACGGAAACGCGTCTGGAAACGAACTGTAAATTTGTGGCTTATGAATGCTTCTAATTCATACACCCCACTGTGTTCTTTACTGTGCAACACACTAATGCACGTGTTTACTGCTGGGTTGGTCGCACTCAAGCCGAAGCAGCCATATTAACCGGACCTGAACCAACTACCGTGTGATCTGGGGTCGTTACCGTTCACACGATGTCAAGTTAAGGCCGAGCTGAATAGGTCATTATGACGACCAACGTAGGTATTTCATTTCTAACAGCTTACTGCAAAATAGGGCAGATGCCACTCAACCATCCCGTATAATGTACAGTTGGAAATATGTATGTACATTTAATGAGTGCGTTATAAAACTTTACGGACACCCGCCTTATGAGGTCGTGTTTCGTAACCTTAAAATCAGATCAGTTATCTGGGCTACACCGCTGTACAAAACAGTGTCGCCTCCAGATAGATGTTTATGGGAACAGTACGTAGACTTTACCTCTAATATTAATTAGGGAACCAAAGCCGGTAGGTGCTATTTAAACTATAGCGTGGTATAAACACAGCATTTTTCAGCGAACATTTATGCATCGCTTTGGTGTACTGGGTACTCGTTCGTTAAGTTCAAAATTCCCTGTCTTCATTCTGCCTATTAGCCAATAGCGTTCTTTATTCTTTTTTTCAAGTCTGGATTCTCGTGATATTCACCGGCAGGTCCAGTTTACGGTCAAGCCTGGGTGCTGTACAGTAAAACCAAATTCATTTACTTACTCCACTGATCTGTCAGTATTGTTAGACACGTTAGACAGTGGTCTTGCTTGAGAATGCTGTCCTCCCTATAAAACGCCCATAACCGGGGGGGGAGTTGTAATCATGAGGCTTGGGACGTAATACAACTGCTTTTTGCCTGAGGTTTGCGGGACTAAAACAAAAAGTCTGTACTTTATTTGATATTAATCTTTTTCAGGCACCTGCTGAGAACTGGCAAAGTTGTTCGCAATTGGTAGGTACCACTTTTTTCAATCTCCTGACCCACTTGCATTGTTTGTTTTCTTTAGTGTACCACACAGCCTTACTTACGAGGTTGTTCATTACTATCTCAGATTTTTTAATGTGACTAAAACGGCTGTTGTATATATGCATACTGCTTTTCAGAATGTATAACTTAGAGTTAATTGTTCCACCATAGACTGAAACTTACAGGTTTCACTGCACCTTCAATGAAGCTCAGTTACGTCTACACTGTTCGTACTACTGACCCAGTGTACAAATTAACACCCACACGTACCAGCAAATCATATGCTTCTGTTTGTTTTGACGCTCACCAGTTTGTCCATTCAAAATTCGCAGATCTAGAGAAATGTTACTGGTATCATTAGAGGCGGAGTACACATGATCATGTGCCTCACTTGAACGGGAAAGTTTCTTTCGGATTTACAGTATGGACTGATTCATCACTGGCTGGCACTTAACACTGCGGGACTTTGTTTGACATCTACTTTCACTAAAATTAAAGAGATATATTCCATCGGATTGAACTTACTCAGTTTCCGATGAGCAAATAGCAGAATTTGTCAGTAACTGTTGATTGAGTTATGAGCATAATGTCAGACCACGTGAATGCAGTTCATGTCAGGTTGCCCGTCTGAACTTACTACAGTCAAGTAGGCCAGCAAGACAAAAGTTGCCCGTTCGAACTGTGCCCATTATTCTACCTGTTGAGGTCCACCGAAGTTGAAACTAATAGTGCAGTGTCAGCTAGATATCAGATATAAAGATATAGTTCAGTGAATGCCGGGTTTGTGTGAGAATACTTCGCAGCGAACAGACATCGATGTATTCAACCATACATCAAGCATCAGTTTCAGTATGCTACCTGTGTAGATTAGTTGTGGTTACCGTTCGTACTACTGATAAGTAGTGTGGCAGATTAGATAATTTGGAAGGTACGATTGTGAAAACCGTGGACTTATTGGCCAGTCGAAGTCCATGCTTTTCAATACCAAAATGCGGTTGTATTTTGTTGTAGATTATGAGGCGATGACTTAAGCTGTTCCGCTCTAGTCCTTAAAGGCGCTTTTTCCAGATTACCGTAAACCCGTTCCACAGCAGTCCAATGGTCTTCGAATTTGCTGTAGTGAGAATGGGGTTAATACGCTGATACGAAAGCAGACTATACGAGCGCTGATGTGTAACTGGACGCGAATTCTCAAATATTAATCGAGAATGTAAGACTGAAAGTACGATGCGCTTTCTAAAATCATTACAAAGAAATGGTTTGTACAGTATGTATTATTATTCGTTTGATGCGGATGCACAGGGAGCAGCTGCATTCAAAACGGCCGTTAGCTTATAACTAAACCAAACCGATCGGTAACTTCCGAATGCCTTGTTCGTCGATGATCAAATCTAGCTTTTAAGTTTGTCGCACTATGTGGCTGAAAACGTCTACCGAAGACATGTTTGATGATACCCATGTTGGAATCTCAGTCTGTTTATTTCTCAACACACTTTTTCATGCTTTTGCCATACTATCGTGCAGGTATGTAACATTCTCACATTTGTCTTGTATGTTTGTTATGTTTTTCAATGGTCTGGATATTTTGACACCCACCCTAAGGAATTTTCCTTTGCTTGCTAACCTATTTTTAACGATAAATGATGATCAGGGTCGGATGGTATAGCTACAACCTCATTTAAAGTTGACTGCTGCTTTCACAATTGCGTAAAACCTTTTTGCTAGCTTTTTTCTCAACGAAGTAGTACGCCCGAGTTTTCCTCAGGTTAGAGCTCATCAATGGTGATTATCCCAGCCATTATCGGGAAAGGAATTCCGACCACACTTTTATGATACAGCTCTATTGACCGATGTGCCACCGACTGCAAACGGGGTGCGACCGAGTTAACAACTCTAAGAATTTAACTGAATCCGATCGTGAGTGATATCAAGGTTTGGTCTCTGGATATGTTAAATAGGCAGTACCAGGTTTGTGGTTAATGACGCATAAACAACTGCTTCATAACAGCATAGCTGTAAATCAAACTATGTCAGTGGTAAGCATATGCACTGCGAATGGACGCTAATTATAACGAAGCGCAATTCCAGTGCTTTTTTACGAAAAGTACTAACGTTCAGTTGCAAGTGTTATTCTATCTTTATCAATTTTGTTTTGCTTGCTTCTGTTTTCAGGACGATTCGAACCATCGAGCGTACGTAGGTGAATACACATCAGCCAGTTCCGTTTACACACGGTTCCCCATTTCTGAGAACGTGTCGTCTGAAACTAATGCATTTCATGTTTAGTACCAAAGCACACTATGACAAACTATACTATACTGAACGTGTCTACGAAAATACTCTTAAATCTTGCTCCCCAACTGAAAAGACTATTTGTACTGCATTCAATTTTTACTCATTCTGAACACAATGACGAAATCCGTCTGGAGAACTATTGAACACAATGACACCCTAACACTTGAAAACTTGCAGACTGAAATATGGAATGAAAGGTTAATTGTGCACAGTCAGGGATAGTTTGATTGGCTCAAGTAACTAAGTTATCAGATGTAAGATCATTCCCTGTTTTCTGCAAAAGTCTCTGTAATTCATTAAATTTTAAAACGTAAACCATGGTTATAGAGCATAGTTGAGGTCGATACATATGTGTAGCCTCTGTTTCTAAGTTCTTGAATGAGGGTGAAGTTCGGCAGGTTTTCGGCATAAACTATCATTAGTCCTCCTTAAACCATCTTAAAATGCTTTCTTCTGTAGGCATATAACAATTATTCTATCTACAAAAAAATGAACACATTTGCGGCAAGCAAATTTACAACAAGTTTACATGGTTACCTTTAATTGTGAATGTTACACTTAAATATATGGTGATATGATTAACCCTACTTCAAGATCGGTATGTGAAATGATTCATTCATTTCATACACTGAAAATTAATAAAGTTACTCAATTTTTCGACAACCAATGGTAAATTCTCTGGAATAAAAATGACAAACCGAACCACAGTCAGTTACATATAAATTCCTCTATCTGAAACGTTGCTCACAGCAGTGACAACCGATTTTTAAGACCTACAATCCGTAAGGTGAACAGTGGTCAGTTTGAGCTCTTGGTCTGATTAGGTGTTCCTGGTGAGTGCGAACAAGGACATAGGCGGTCGCGGACTGTCGGCTTGAGAGTAAGAACCAAAGAATACTTCAAAATTATGCCTTTACTGGCACAGATTTAAAACGCTCGCAGTCAATGAATTTTGCTACAAGTTGAGATTTTATATACTTACAATATAACTTTATGCAACTATGGATATACTACGCTTTTGTTCTCCACGATACTGTTTGAGCAAGATTCAACATGCAGTAGGCATACGGCCGCTACTGCTTTATAGTTAATAAATTTATTGGTTACATCATGAGCTTAATTGTTTCAATGCTACTCATACAAACTAATTTTGTAAAACATCTCAAACTTTTTCACATAAACAGAAATTGTAACCACTTTGACAATTCGACGGTAACACGGAAATTAATTTGTTGCGGATCTTCAACAATTTTAATTATATGCAGTCATGTCTTCCTCGTTTCAAGTTGCCAACTGAACCATTTCCTGCGTGTCAGAGCACGCTTGATTGAATTTAACAAATTAAGCGTTTACAAGAATGCTACAATGGTAAATTTTTCAAAAGCTGAATTAGAGCAGTTAAGGCAATTTTTGTTCGGTATTGAAGAATTGCCCCAGTTGAATCTTATGATATAATTCATCTGATACCAGAAAGCAGTAAAAATCAGGAACACTCTAGTTCTGCTTGATTAAGTCTCTGAAATTCAAACGACTGATACTAGCTGCTACAAATCAGGAAAAAACGTTACAGTTTAACGAAACAGGTTGATCGTTAGATACAAATTTTTGGGCTAATTGAATCTTATGTACACCCCGTGATAAAATTATGACACCATATATTAATATGTTATCACACGTAAAATAATACTTTAAGTTTTAGTTGGATGAAATCCAGTTGATCCTAGTGACTTTACTAAGAAAGCCACAATAGCGATCATAACAGAAGTTATTCTGGTAGATATCCTACCGCAAAATTAAAAAAACAAGTTCATTTTCATTTTCGAAACCTCTATGCTTCACTTCAGCGTTCTGATAGAAATAAAAGAGGATGGAATCGATATCCACTGTTACTTTTTTGATGGCAGGCTTCCCTGAACTATGCCACGCAGCCGCGAATCCTAATATCCATTTTTGCATGATAAGGGAACGTTCTATCGAGATTCTCGGTCGGATTTTGACCAAGAACACACGGTGAAACTACCACATGGGCATTATCTGAAGAAGCATAAAGGTCCTCGTGACCTGAGATGCGTTTTCCGCGGAGTCTCTCTGCTGGAAGATTAAGTACATTTGTTAAAACTGTCCGAAGACTGGCACTGAATAGCTTGTTTGTACCCCTGATCTGTTTTACCAGTTTGACATGGTGCTCAGGTTTGCAAGTCGAAGTGTTCCGGCGAAATACGTTGACTGCGCTTCTGGCCTTTCCAGATACAACCATATCGAACAAGTCATTTGGAAGCAGTCCGACGGAAAGTATTTACACTCAAATTTGTAGGTGGCACATGGACTGCGTACGTAACCTTAATTATTTGGATACGGTTGCTTCAGTATATAACAGAAATACTTATTTTTAGCAAAAGAGATGCTGCCTTTCAAATAAGACCACACGGGTAGAAAAGCTACCTACAGTCACAAAGCGCTGTGACATCCAACAAGTGACCTTGACTGTAGGCTTATCACACAATGCGATCAAAAAATGTACAGTGCTTGATACTGTTTTAGACACATTTACTGTGAGTAATCGCATTGCAAATAGGGCTGAACGAACCATTTAACTATGTGTGAGCCAATCGTATTAATCGCCGTTTTCTGATCCGGTCTATCATGGTCAAGCTGTTGAACACGAGAATCCGAGTGTACCTTTTCAAGTGAAAGAAGTTCGGCATCATAAAAGTCAAAACAAACTTCCCAAGCCACTGTTGTCCAGACGAACTTGTTTTTGTCTCATCCCTCCTTCTTCGTTTCATTTTTTTCCTTTTTAAAGCCTAGATAACCGGCAGGTATTGAAACCTTTAAGTCTCTCACACACTGACAAACAGGAAGACACGTTGTTCTTGCATGGACTATTTATTGGTTGGAACTTAGACATATGCTGTTTCTGCTAAACTCATGGCAATTATCCCAGTGTTGCCATCAATTGGAATTGTTCACTAAACGACGCTTCTTCCCCCAGGTCTTTGATGACGATGAAGCCGGATGTCGAGTGGGGATCTCACTATGTTCTTAGACAGGACGTGACAAGCTAGACTGAATTTTAGTGACTAATCGTATGCGCACGTCAGACCTAGTATTTTGATCAAACGCTGCAGATAGTGACCGGAAGGGAGATAATTATTTGTCTTCTCTTCATATGCTCCGATAAACAGCAATTCATATATGTCAGTAATGCAAGTTATGATGCCGCTGTTGGCTTTCTGAGACAAATTCATTCCTTGACCATCATTATGTTTACCAGTGACATGAATTGGCCATCCTTTCTTCGGAAGTGAAGCGACTGAGTCGCAGGCTTAGAGTCCCGGAGCGACTCTCTGACAATAAGAATAGACTGACAAATTTGTGCGAAACTCATGAGTTATGCATTGTAGTGCACAAACAGCGATGGTATATGGAGATGTCACCCTGCGGTCCACCCACACACGTGGATTGATCGCATTGGTCAGGTAGCTTTGTTGAAAAGTGCCTTACGTTTTAGAGTAACCAAGTTGACTGAAAACATGCCGTTGTTTGTGCTAGTCTCGTCTTGTTGTTGGTCTGTATAGCACCCGCTCGTTCAATTTGAGCTTCGACAACGAGACTGCACTAAACTCTCGTTAAACAACCCTGTCAACCGAACTGTCTAGGTCACAACAGTCACATAGTCCTAAGAAGCACCGTATGAAAAATTCAAATAGCCATGTGGGCTAGTTATGAAGGGGTTTGCTGTTGGAGATCTGTGTAAATTAGACATACACACGTTTGTGCCTTTTCGACAAAGCTTATAGCTAACTGATCCCCTTGATTTCAAGCATGACAGTGCTCGCTCAGAACGAAATCGTGAACTGAAGGACAATGAGTATTACGTGGCCAAGCGTTCCACAGAGGTTAAAAAAATTATTTTGAAGTAGTCGGACGCTGTTTCCTCATATTCTTTATTATGATAACATTTGAGAAGCTGTTAGTGAGACTATGCATAGATAAGATTAACGGATTTAGACCCCTTGGTATACGATCAATTTGAAGAGCAATTCAATTGGTCTACTTCGACAGAATCAGCTGTGGAGGGCAAAGGTTTTATGTCTAATTTTGATATAACTGAATACATGCTATCAGAATGGAAGATCAAAAATCGGGTTCAGTCCATTAAATCTGTGTGTCTGGTCGATATGTTTAGGGTCGCCGCTGTCTCATATGAACTCGTGTAAATTTGCAGTTTATATCTTGTTAAGACGCGTTGATAAACCGGTCATCGGTACAAAGCAGACCTCCAGTGTATTTAACGGCCGAGTAACGTCAACAGTAAATCTATCCATAAGTGATCAGTAGAAAGTCACCGCTGAACGTGACCACTATTCCAAATAGCCATTTTTACAGCTATGAGCGGTATTGAAATTCCGTATAGATTTAGACCCAGATAACGCATTTTGATTTGGAATTATTTTGTAATTGATTTGAATAGCGGTAAAATACTTTTACCGACTGCCTCTTAAGGAAGAAATTTTCAATTCCGCTTGTACATGATTTATCAAGTAACAAAACACTATTGACTGCTGGAATTTATCACCCCCTAAAAATCGGCACAACGATGAATTATGCCGTCGACCGACAATGGCTGTAATTCAAAAGCGGGTATAAAGAATATTTTATAATATAGAAACTTGACTGTAAATGTTTTCGATTATCACTTCAGAATTGCGTTTTAAACCATGTCTAATGATATTTAAGTGAGTAAGCAGTTTTCTTGCCGGAAACTCTGACTGGTTTGCATTTCTGAGTAATAAAAAATTAAACTACTCCTAAAAAAAGTCCATGCTGGTTAGTGAGCCCTGTAAGAACAAGAGTTGTAACCATAGAAAGTGTTTTTTTAGAGAATTTTAATTTGCTACAAGCCGAGCAATTTATTGAGATCCATATACTGAAATATTGTCAGAATGAACGTCGAATGTTTGGGACTTCTACAATTAAATGCTACTTTCAAAGAGATTGGATTATTGACTCAGTGATTATAGCCACTGCAAACTACACAAAATAACCACAAATCCATTACTTTTTTGTGGTATTTATTTTCGGTCACTGACGATATTTCTAGTTCATAACAGATTTAAATTTTTTTAATGAAATGTTTACTTGAGTCGAAATATTGCCATACACTCCGCTGGAACTCACGTTTGTACGTCTATGCGTTCATTTAAGCTACGTCGGTTGAAAATTGCTCGAAATACAACAAAACTTACCATCTTCATAATATATTCATACACAACATCGACCGTATGTGGACCATATTCTAGGAGGAATCCGAAATTCTCAAGTGGTCATCGTTAGATTTTGTGTCATTTTGAAAAGTAGCAAATAAACGGGAAATCTCAAGGGACCCTATGAAGTAGTCCTCGTTGTTTCGGGTATCCCGTAGAACTGGCTGCTATGCACACAATTTAATGAAGTGATCGAGAAAAATTATGAGGAAAACCAAGAAATACTCACTTAACCATGTTATCATTCACAACCAACAGATCATCTCACACAACACTGTTCTAGTGAGATTTCCATGAAGTAATTCTTGTAAAATTAATAATTGATGTAATTATTGTTGGTGGGCATTTGTGTTTTTGTTTGTCAAAGTTTCTAGTTACTTCAATATTGCCCGAATTCATTGTACCTACTCGTGAGGGGATAACATCAGGATTCAACGGTGAATGATAACGTACACTTTTTACCAAAACAAAGCAATTCAAAATTCATACCCACCGCTCTCGTACATACTCACTCCGATTATTATTGTTTTTATCAACAACAATAATGTTGTTAAAAGCAACGAATAAAAATGTTTCACTTCGAACGGTTCGAACTTAGAAATGGGGAAATACTTCTCAATAACATCCAGACCTTGGTTGTGAAGGTTCAACTTTCTTGATGCTTTTTGAGAAATATTGTTTCAGATCTATAGCATTAGTCTAAAAGTGTGTACCGATACAATCTATCCAGTTTGTGAAGGAGTATTTTTAACGTTTTTAAGGTTTATCTTAGTTAACCCGTTACTGTTCATGGTATGTTTAGTTCCAAATGAGCTGACAGACTTTTACTACTTAACGGCAAATTATTATACGATATTTTCAGTTGGGTGATCTTTGTCAAAAGTTGTCCTGTGGATCACAGTTGACCGTAATACTAGCAAGTGCTTAGCAGTGATATCGAGAAGTGGTTTCACACACAAAGTGAAACAACCACTACAACGAACTGTTCCGCATATTAAAATTAATTTTCATACTTGCTCATCTTGTGAATTGTTGGTTATGTTTTTACATCGAACAACTTTTTATCAGCCCAAATGTTCTAATATTTTTCGCCACAGTGGTTTGTAGTTATAAGCGACAGTTAATTAATACCTGCTTCACAGAAGATTCCCTCAACTTATTTATCATACTGTTCCGTTTTTCTTCATATTCTCTTAACAACACATTTGAACAGTGTAATGACGTAGCTACTACTGAAATCATGCATACAAAAATCTACAAAAATATCTGAGAAAAAATATTTTTATTTACAGATTTGTTTCCCTATCTCTTTGCGTTGACAACAAATCTGAATTTCTAATTTAGTTTTCTGTATAATTACATGATGACGCAAATGGTGACAGTAATCAACATCTTGAAGGTCATTCGAATACTGTTTGAGCAAAATGTTGTCCAAATTCAGTAGAAATTGTGGATGAATTTTTTCCCAGTTTATATTGCGTGCGTCAAAACTTACTTCACATAAATGTTACACAAGTTTGTAAGGTACAAACGGTGTTAATCGTGCCGTTCACACCAACCTAGCTTTCACTGATGTTTTAACTATATTAAATAAATTTGTAGTTACATTCCGACCACAAAATACTCGCCAGTAATTCAGAGGAATACTAAATTTTATCTCTCAATTTTGAGATCTCAGTGTAAAACCTCTATTCATGAGAATTATTTTTTTCTTATCTGGAAAACAAATGTTTGCTGAAGAAATCTCCAGGAATGCTATGCACATGAAAAAGTTTGATTCTTCAGAAAAAACTACTGACTAACTTCTAGAGCACTTCTGTGCAGCTCTCTGAAGCAGCACCGCGGTTGATAGATCTCAAGTTTTGAAGCGGCTGATAAAAGTCGGAGTTTCCGTACACTTCCTCGGAAGTTTTCACGTGACTTGAACAACAAACGATTTTTCCTCCGTACTGTTAACTTTGCCTAATAGGGCATTAGATGGTCTAGGTTGTTCCCAACACGTTACTCGGAATTCTAATGATGATTTTCAAATTACTCAGCCTTGACAACTTTGAGAGAAATTTGGACTTCACCCACAGTTAACAACCCTTTCCCCCTCAGTGTTGGTATGCAGAATGTTTCGCACGTCAACGTACATGAAACCGATTGCGCAACCTCTAATTCTTTGCTCCGTACTTTTATGTTGAACGCAAAACCTCCAAATACTACATCAAGAGGAAAGTAAATTGTATCGTCTTCCTCATTAATTCCCATGTCTTTTAATCTTGAGGACTTGGTTTGTAGTGAAATAAAGAAATCTGGAGTGACCCTAGCATGTAAATTGCAAACTTTGATTTGACGTCACCAAAGCTGTAATAGACAGCGATATATAAGACAGCTGTCACACAAGAAAAGCACTATAACTACAACGAGCAGCAAAATTAACCAGTAATAAAACCGGAAATCAAGGGGACTCTTTGTATGTATACTCAAGGCGCATGTGCCGAACAAAGCAAACGGTTGAGTAGAAAAGAATGCTTTCGACAAGAAGCCAATCTGGATAGGCCATGAAAATTGCACTATACATCGGCAGTCGAGTAGTGAACTGTAATTTCTCCATTTAATAAGACGTCAATAAAGATTCGGCTTGCGTAACTGTGCTAGAAGTCGCAGAAGCGATTAGCAAATCTTCATCGGAGATGAGAAAGTAAATGATCGTCAACATCTCACTCACTCTCACGCAATGACTGGTTCCACATTTAGCCCTGCGGTCGATTATAGCTACAGCCAATATGTGTAAGCTTGTTGTTGTAGCTTGTGTATAATGGACTCAAACCAGTAAAGTTAGCGAAAAGTTCCCCGTTTTTCAAGGGGTCAGCTCTTCTCTTGAACTTCTGAAAGCTTAACTGAGTTCTTTATAAGGTTGTGTCAGTTTTCACGGCGCCCAATCTTTCTGCACGACGGCTGGTTGTTCTTGTATTAACGTGTTAAAACACTCCAAGTTTTTGACTTATTCCGACATATGGACGTTTACTCATTGTGATGGCAGTATTAGTCGTGAATGGATCCAGATTACTCAGCTCGGACGATGTTCAAATTAAGTTGTTGATAAGCAATGTAAGATGTTTTATTCTTAGGAGACAGCAGTCAACCTAGACCAAATCTAGAACCAATTACCAGACAGCTGTGATAAAACTCATTGAATGAGCAACGAAGTGGAATTATTTGGAGAAATAATTAAGTCCTGAGCTGTGGGTAGCCTATAGTGGCCTGGTGGGCTGCCCATAACGAGTCCACCTGCTTATCTGTAGTATACTTCACCAGAAATTGTACATCACCGGAACACAGATAAAGTGATTTGCTTGGGCCGTCTAAAAGAATTCCATGCTGCAGGTTAAATTTACCTAGGTAATCATGAAGAATAGTAATCGCGTAATCAGTAGAGACCTCATGAAAAGTGGTTAGACAGTGAATCATGATACTACCTTGTGGTTGATAGTGAGATCCAGGATGAAGTCAGCGAACTGAGTCATAACCCTGAAGTCTAGTACATTGAGCTTATGGCTTACTGGTTTGGTTGCTTTGAGTAGCCATCAATCAAGCTGTCAATAATACGTGCTGATCATGGATAGTGTAGGTCAAGGTGAAGTGCCGGATTTTTGTTTTTTGAAAAATGTTGGGTCCGAAAGGTCATAGAGTCTTTTGCGGTTAGTTGAGTTAGGGTCTTTGGATCGATGCTGCCAACGTGTGGTAATTCCTTTGAGGCTTTTGTAATCGTTTGCTCTACTTTCCCAAACAAACCTCTTTGTTCGGTATTGTTCTTGAATTTGGATTTGCCAGATTCAGTGTATTGCTTCTTGATTACGTAATATGTGCGATTATTTAGTACAGCCTCTGAACACTTGTTGTTGTTGGTTCCAGATATTTTACTTGTTCAGAGAACAATTTCACCTACGTCTCAGTTTCAATGTTTGCTTTTTTTTCGTAGGAATACTAAATTTCAAATTTACCGGTGACGTCTTTATACTTCTGGCACGTTACATTGGACATGTTTGTGACGTAAAATGAGGCAAACAACTTCGGTCTTACCCCCCGTCCGGAATACCCTCACTCGGTGAATCCAAACAAAAACAAGACCGGTCACGAAGTTTGAGGGTGATTAATCAACTGAGCCCTGTTTCAGCAAATATACACATGAACTATTTACAACAACAAACGTTAAATTAGATACAACTTGGTCCGCTGCAATAAAGAGTGCGCGTATGATTGTTTCTATCTTGAAATGCATCGGCACCACACGGTTTAATTCCCTCCATATCGGAATTAGGTTCACGTTTAAAACTAATATCGGTGAACAGGTGGCTGTTCTGGATGTCACACTGAATACGTGAGCACACAACTCTAATTTTAGAGTGTTGAGCGGGTCCACTGAGGAAGTTGAACTGTCCAGACGAAGTTAAGCCACGGTCTTTTCTAACAGAAATCTTACCACGTTAGTCTCACAAGTGCTAGGGTCAGAGCGCAAACCTCGATCAGAACAACTAAGTGAACTACTGATGAACGCTACTAAGAGCAAAACTTGTGTCTGGTGCTTTCTTTCAAAGTGAGCTAACCGAAGGGATCATCTGAATGTGAAGGCTGCGATCAAGTGTGGGTGATTTTCAGTTTTGAAATAATCTTAAAGTTGGTGAGTTCGATGTCTAACAATAGCTTTGATCGTTTTGTCAGTAAGTCTTAAATTGCGTACTTTGAAATGATAGGAGCTGCCTCTGATCTAACACATCACTTGTTGACAAGAAACGAGACGAAACTGAAAGTGATGTATTCATTGATGGAAATTTTAACATGCGAAACAGTATCATATAAAGAAGAAGGCTTATTTGAATTTCTGGGATAGTCGAAATCACCAGCTTACAAGCGACTCCACTCGTGATGGTCAGGGTCCAGCCTACCGTCTTTGTGGTTAGCTTGGAAGGAATTTGTCCGTGAGTGTTTTCTGCTGTGTATGTTTAGAGTGGGTCAAAATAATCTGCCAAAATATGAGCTGACGTAAAAAGCTGGCATAAACAATGATAGACCACTGAACAGGCAGAACTGTGCGGCACAAAAGATTTCTACTTGATTTCGTATATTACTTAACGTTATTACGCGTGTGTATTCGGCCGGATGCACAAACACTGAGCTGTCACAGTCATGACTCTGCGTAGTCCATTAAACTCGGGCTACAGAGTGCCCTCATGACGTAAGTGCTTGCCGAAATCTCTAAATTCATCTTGCGAATCAAATGTTTGAATAAACCACTATATCTAACAAATGTGAAGCACACTTATGCCAAGATTTTTATGAAAGTAACCCGAGCGAGACATACAGTTCACTTCTAGTTTGTACAACTAAACTGGTTTCCGTTGTTTGTGTCGACAGTAGCTCTGAGTGAACATCTACAACGAAATTTTCAAGAATGGCCCTGTTAGTTAGATTTAAATACGGTAGCCTTATAGACTAGGTAAATCTTTCTACAAATGTCTTCCTACAAACTATTTCTGATATAAAACTAGGTAATTTGATATGACGTCTAATGGAACCTGATTTTTGAGGAGGGCTACATGTAGTTTTCTTTCTTGACCATCTGAATACTGGACATTTTCAATGAGTTAGTTTGTTCCAACTGCTTAGACTGTACTTAATTTGACGAACATTTTTATTAGACACTATAAGGAGGCGACTAGCTTTTTATAGGTCTTGACTAAGGGTCAGGCCTTGTGTTCAGTTTTCCATATGTATGTCCAAGTTGTACTAATTCTACAACGCAGACCTTTGATTATAGTTCATGAGATGCATGCCCAAACATAATATTTAACCACCACTTAATCTTACACGCATATCACTGGCACACTCGAGTCGGAAGAATTAAGCTGGCGAATTACCTATTGAAGCCATTTTTACTTCTTCATAGTAGGACACGTGCAATTAAAGTCTGAGTAGCTTCAGATAACGCACAACCAGAAAAACAATTCGCTTCCAAGTTTCTTCATGTGTATATCAGTAAAAAACGAAATATTACACCTCATATGGTGCCAATGTCAGTTTGTTGACAGCTTCTCGATTGAAAACACAGTCACACATTTTTACAGTGTCAAAATACGTGTTTCATACAGTCCATAAGGATCGGGAAATGCGTGTAGTGAACCAACATATGATCACTAGCAAACTTGTGACTTTATGCAGTGCCGCACTTGTGAACAAGGAAACCACATCAATTCATGTGGTTTAATGTTTGAATGTTGAATAAATGTGCGAACTAACTAGTGGACTTGTTTTATTGAACAACGGTATCCAATTACATTTAGCCTTAATTAATGAGCCGTACCCAGGTTTATCTTCACTAGTCAACAAAGCTTCCTTTGTTCATGGATGTCAGTGTGTTTGTTCGGCGGCTGTATCATTTTGTCTAGTCAATATGTGCATTTTAAATGCCTAATCAATTAATGGAAAGGACTTCTTAAGGCGTTCTTACATTAAGGAGTTTACAGTTAGTTCCAACAGAATAGTAAACACCACGACAAACTAGTCCATAGGTATGTTGGAACTTTCTCACAGATTAGGTACACCGCAGGGTGGTAAGTACACTTTTAGGATGGTAATATTATAGAGGCTTTACTAAGGTTGTTTCCAACTCTGTGACCTATACCGTAAATTTCTTTCACCTGCTTTTTGAGTCTTGGTTTACTGAAACGTTACACTAAAATAAGTTAAATGCAACATATTTTTTCTGTCCAAAATAACACTGTGACACGGTTAAATAATATATCAGGTTCGTTAAATATTTGTTGTATAAACCAGTAGATTTACCGAACTCGAACGAGCAATAAAAGTTATACACTGTGTATTCTACCAAGTGAGAGACAAAAGCTCTGTGTTGCACCGTCTTTGATGCTGCTTTTAACGTGACAACCTTTACCCAAAACAAATAAAACGCAGTGAAAACGTTTTAATTTCTTCTGTTGACTTGGGCAACATTCAGTATATATACCGTACGTTGTAATTCTATTGAATGTGAATTGTGTGTTGCCCCTTTGGTCTGACTGTCCTCCCGTCGTTAGAACAGATTCTCCTAATCCTTCAGTCAGGTTTGTCTTTTTCAGTTGAACGTTTTACTCAACCCACGAAATAACCAACGTGTTAAATTGACTGAGCAGGTAGATCGTTTTCTAACCCGTTCCACGAATTATGTGAACTCCTAAGTAGATGTATAACCCTGGACAACACCAGACAGCACCATGCACGCAGTTTGTCCTAAAAAACCTTTGTGGCAATAAACCCAAAGGGAAGATTGATCAGAAAAGACGAACAGTCAGTTTTTTCTCATATTCCAAACTTCAACTGCGTTCCTTTCCTAAGATTAACACAGATATTGAATAACAGCATACCGACCTCTGCTAACTGAGAAAACCGATGCAGTGTCCTCGTTAAGCTTATTGTTACCCTAGTAAAAAGTTTTGTCCAGCCAGGTTGGATCATACTGAATGGTAATTCAGTCAGTTTACATCATCTATTGCATCCGACCGCGACAAGATCTGTTAATGAATCGCTTGCGCCGCCATGTCATAATTGGTATTGTCCGCCGTACCGAAGTAATAGATAATAGATACATAAGTACCATGCAACCGGTGGAAGAGCAGATAGTCAAACGTTGGTCTGGAGATGAAAGGGGAGTTGGGAAGTAACCACGCTCCGTTTTTTAAAGACGAACGTAAGTTTCTCATGGCCTACAAACAATCAGCTTGAGAGTAGGTCGACGTTTCCGAAGTACTTCAAGGCTTTTACTGTCGTGCTTCTTCAGATGCACTTACTATAAAGACAGTCAAACAGTGGCAACAGACACTGGTGGTTAACCTATCAATATCCGTTGGCATTTTCCGATGTCAACACATCGTCCATCACCCTATGTCATAAGCATGGATTGTTTGGTGTGGCAGACAATTATTTGATACGTCCAGTGTACGATTTTCAGAAGATAGATCTAGCAAATCTGTCTGGGGTTTACTACAAAATATGCGCTTCTCAACCCCATCGTTGTACACATGTCAGCCGGCGTGGGTAATTGAAAGCAAGTATCAGGGGTTGAACAGATCAATACAGTTTGCGTAATATACTCCACGGGAGTCCATTGTTGCATGTAGTGCAATGATTTTTCTTCATCCTTCTATAAGCACGATGAAATACTACTCACGGTTAACATTGTTATAATTGCTAACAGAATTGCTTTGTAAAGATTGTAGCTTTGTTTTCATAAGAAGGAATAGGTACCCATCCTGTGCCCATCAGTTTGATTTCGCAACTTCCATCTTCAGCTGTGAAAGCACGAAAATGTTAACTTAGTTTAGAAGTTGAAGTTGACTGACCGTTGAGTTTACGTCTTATACGTTTTAACTAACTATTTTGTTTGCTTTGCATACAAAGTTTGATATGTTATTCGATAGTCATGCAATTGGTCTCATTTGTGGAAAGATTGGGAGATCAAAACTGACGGGGACAGTATTCATCGTTGGATTGTCTTTACCACATAATCAGTAGAATGTACTTCCCAAAGTGAAGTGACTTTCATTTCTTGTCACTGGCGTTATTGTTCCGTAAAATAGTAACTACACCATTGAGATTATGGAGCCACAGGCACGAATAGCTACTACTGTCGACAATCCCCGTAGTAGAGGCCTCACATTTTAGTGCTTTCATACCGATGACTGTCAAGCAAAATTATGGCATGATTAGTCCATTTCGCATACTGGTTCAATGTTCAACATTCAGGAGTTAGCACCGTAACGTCTGTAAGCACTGAAGATTTGATGTTCCGTCCAATCTTCCTCAAGTTTCTATGATTTTCTTTGGTGTAGATGTCCTGAGATTGATACATTATTCTGGCAAAACCTCAAGAGTCGGTCACATACATTACTGTTAAAGTTTTGGAAAGCCCTTCCCGTATGGTGTCATTTACTTGGTTATCCATGAACCAATTTGTTAACAAAATGCCTACACGCGCTCGTTACCGTATCCTATCAACATCGCATACAACCACAGATTTTAATAGTAGCCACTTCTAATTTGATTCAACAAATTTTGCTTTGTCACCCAAAAATAAAAAGGTTGTACTAGCTGGCACCTTGCCAGCGAAGGTATCGACTATCAACATACCAGATTCCAGCTTTTATGCACGTGCCTGTTGTAGTCTCAATCACGGCCTTGAAGTTCACCGGGCTGATCTGGATGTTGATTGGGCTAGACAAACATTCCAAAAAGCGCCTTGCAAGTTTAAATACAGGGCTTGAAATGTCATACTCAAGTACATATGCGTTTTCCCCTCCCAAATGAACCCTGTCGGTAGTGAGCGCAGTTGCTCATCTGGTCTCACGAACAAGCAGAGACTGGTAGACACATGTTCGTGTTTCCCTGGAGATCGACCACTGTCTGATTGTAGTGAGCAAGGAAATTGTTGCGTGTTTAGCACAATGCGAATGCGAACGCCTGATTCTCGGAGAAGCAAAATCATGTTGTGCAGAATATAAAAAATAAGCACATGTTAGCAACTAGACCATTGGCACTTGTGCGTTAATCTCAGTGGGTTCCAATCGTGCACTGAAAGCATCAACTTGTTCTTCAAATTAGTGGGGGCCACCGCAGAGTGGACTCGTCGAAGAGAGTGTCAGTTTTTCTGACACACAGAGTTCATTGCACCAAAAAGCATGTGATAAAGAGGACAAGTGGTATGCGATATTACTTCTTTCACTTCTTTATTTAGGCTGGTGTTAAGTGAATAGTGATTCATATTTAGTAAGTCTTTCTACTCACCATATTGCGGGAAGTGTCATTCACGATGTTGTTTGGTTCGGAAGAACTAAATTATTCAGTGACTGAGCAATACTTTCTGATAAAGACAGATCGCGGGCTTTTGGGAACGGTAGTGAATTTTGCATTTCTATAGAATTCTCAGTCAGCCTGTGAGGGCGAGGCTTCTTACTGTGTCGATATCGCAAAACTCCTGCTAAGCGGGTCAAGTATTGGAGTTGACGTTAATCTGAAAAATGTTGTCATCACCTATTGTTGAGGAACAGGTGGATTCTTTGCCTAATAAAGATTTGTAGACCAGTCTTACTTTTATCCGTGTAAACCTATCCACGGCCAAAATTACGATCGAGAAACCAATCAACTTTAAAGGCATGTTGGTTGTTATCCTGGGGTGTACCTCTAAATTGTTCTTTCAGATGATCATCAATAATACTGAGATATAGCGATAGTTGAAATACTGATTTCATTCTGTACACGATATAGCTATTTCAACCACCCAATTGGCCGACGACTAAAAGAGAGCTGATGAACCCTGTGAAAACGGTTGCAACTGGCTAAAGAATATGCGAATAATCTACAAGTTCTACCGATTTCAAATTACATTTGGCGTAGGTGTACAATGTAATTGGGGAGTTGTAGTTGTTGGCACGGATAATAATCTCTCTATAGTACTCATAATCCCGTGCTCAGATAACACTAACTCAGCAGTCGACAAAAATCGTAAGACTCCGGTTCAGATAGAAGACCGGTGAACTACCACCCAAATCTTGTACTGGTTTTCACTAACAATCCTTTTGGTCTTTATACAAAAAAGATGTCAGCTCATTGTCATTATCCGCTAAATTATACACATTAGGTACTATTATACTTATTTATGGTTCATACTCTCATTGTTTAAACTTGAATGTTGATGTTATTAACTGTTATATAATGTACTGAAAATCAGCTAACAGAAATTGATACCGATAGTTGACACTTTGGTGCACAGCAGCGTAGTTTTGATTTCCACTCATCAATCCGGAAGTTTACGACACACTATATGTGTAGGCTCAGCCAAACACGTGGTGAGCGTAAACGGGTTTTATTCTGAGTTGTTCGATCGTATTGGGATTGTGGCTCTCTAATTGCAGTGACCGAGAATATGGATACCGATTAAGGCTTGCCAATCATCGGATTATTTACACACATCTACCAATAAAACGTAGTCATGTAGCCACGCTACTTGAAGCAATTTTAAAACTATGTTGGTTGGTGTGAAAAGATCTGTTACTTTTGTCAGCATGTAAGTTATGCCTACTATATGAAAGTAACGCGCGCTGATAATCCACTTTGTATTCAGCAGTATTCCTCTTGCTGGAGTTCCACGTTTGTTGAAGGTCATCAGAATAGCCTACCTCTGGTTTTAAAGGGATGCTGTTTTGGGAACTTATAAAGTAAGCACCCATCAAACACTGTACAAAACACAAGGGTTTAAGGAATTTCCTTAGCTATAATCCAATTCACAGTTTTACGAACAAAGCATTGTTCTCACAAATCCCTTACTTATGCAGAAATAGACTGGATTTGTATATGTGTGAGTAATTACAAAGTTTAAAACATGCTTCATTTTTCAGCGATTGGAACGGTAATTCGGTTTAACCATACAGAAGCTCATTATAAGTTGAATAGTGAAGTTTTAAAGTGGTATGTGACCTCCATTTTAATGTCACCGTAAGGCCAGTTTATTTTTCCACCGTCTAAAGATCCTCTGTTTGTCTCCCTGGGTAGTTTCGACTTGCCGAATACTGATTTTGCAATTCCAGAGAAACCGCAACATATGACATTCAAAAAGGATAGTAGTCTAAAGCACCGTGAGATGTAACTCAACTGCATAGATATCAGAAGGCAAGCAGAGGTCCTTGCCACAGCAATACACCAATATTTTGCCGTTCTTGGTATGGACAGTTCAAGGAAATGAGGGTGTCTTCAGATAAATTGCTGGGTTTGAACTCGGAAGAGAACGGCAGAACAAGCTTTACATGCCGTATTAAGTGCAAATGACATGCAAAAGATGGCTGGGCCTCCATTTATTGAGAGGAACTGTTCCTCGAAACTCGAAGAGCCTGTCACTTCCGGTAAACCAACCACTCATGGGAATTCCATATGGGATTGTTTATCACAAAATCCATCGAATACTGCTGTCAAAAAGACACATACAGTAAACAAACAGACCAAGATCTGCTATCTTTAGTGACGAGGTACTGTTGGTGAACCTGATGAGGTTTCAGAAACGAACTAGTAACGCGCAGGCAAATTTTAACTGGAGATGACTCAGTAAATATCCGATGTTCTTTTTGTTTCACCAACAGCTGCAAGTAGACTATTCTAGAAGGAAAACCGTGCGTGCAATCACAAGTACTCATATTATTATATTACTAACTGTCATTCTTTGATCCCAGGGAGATTTTACGCTTCAGCAAGACTGGTTTTCACTACATACCGCAAACAGATAAAACCATTTCTCAGATTTCAAAGTCATCTTGTAAATTTACTCCACATTTTGATTTTCACTTCTAAATTACAACCGGTAAACGGTAGCTAAGAATCATGAATTGAGATTCCACAATCACGTTCACATTTAATGAATAACACACACGCAGAGTTGGATGGAAGTTATTAAAAACAGTGTTTGTCGCACTCAACGCTGTGCAATCATAATTGATGTTAGGGTGGGGAGTGTTCAAAGAGTTTTCATTCAGGCCAACATTGAATGATTACACAAATTGTTCTTTCTCGGCCGAAAATAGTCCTCTTTAAATCATGTGTACCTTGCAATTCTACGATGCCTGCGAAAGACTAAATTATTTTCATATACGAGTGGTACATATGAAAAATATGGTGGTCGCTAACTTGCGGAGAAATCTGTGGAATGTTCAGTCACATAGAATTACAAAGGCTGAGACCACAGGTGAGTAATTTTCAGCCTATACTAATCGGAATCGTTAACTACTCACTGGTAACATCTACATTCTCGATAAGTCTCGAGACTGCTTTTGTTCTGCATTGTTCCATTCTTTTACTGATTTATTCTGGGTGTTTGTGGTAGTTATGTGACCATAAGGTGGTGCTGGATAAAAGGTGCGTACTGTGGCAAGACAGTTACTACATTACCCATGTGCTAGTAAAATCTAACTGAAGTGTAGTCAAACAACCCATAAATGTCCTCTCTAGTTGACGGTTGTCATGTGATCAGTATGTACATAAATTAAAGATAACCAACGCGATAACAGATGCGTAATAACCGAAGGAAGTTGGCTTGAAAGAGCTAGGTTCAATGTGAAAGCCACCAGCAAATGTGCATGGTATTCAGCTCACAACAACCAGGTCCTTGTTTACTTTTTGTACACTGTAAAACATCAAGGGAATTTTTAATAAATTCTTGGGTTTCAATTCGGTCGAGGAGCACTTATTTTGGAATCACCGATTAGAGCCAACAAACGATGAATGGCTCCACTATGTGCTATTTGACAACTGGAGTATTGCTTACAAGCGAGCATGATTGTGTATTTGGATGTGCTAAATCAGTCTTCTTGATGCTTACTGCAGTGCGGTGATTAACAAAGTCACTTAAAAAACACGTACGCCGAAACTCAAATTACAGTGGAAGCGAGGATATGGGATAGCGATAATCCCTAACATGCGTGAAACTTGAGTCCAATACTTCCCCACAAAAGGCTGACCGAATATTTTATTAAAACATAGAAATCGCAATTAAAACCAAATTGGTATCGAGTAGATTTTAAAAGTAGCGAATTGCTAACCAAAAAACCATTATAAGGCTGGGTGTAATGAATGATACGATAACACGCAAATTGTAGTGATGATTATCATTCCGCATTGGGAATGCTTAATGAACTGGTCTTTCCCGTAGGAACCACTTCTACTTCACTGGTAAACAGAACACACAATTCCTCTGGAAATCCTTAAAACAACTGTTTTGAATTAGGGATAAGTGGACCGGTTTTTATTAATTTATTCAACTTCAGCAGTTTATTGTATGAATCAAACAGCACATTAATCACATAAAACACTACTGAGAAGCTTTTATTAGTTAACATGTTTATTTTTATAACCACCTGGTACTTATGCCAACTGTTCTTTGGTAATCTCGAAGTCGCACAAGATTATATAGTCCGCAAACGGAATCATTCAATTATTCATAACGACCTTGGCCTTCACCAAGGGTACTGTGGCTGGCTCCACCACCCACCTCAACAGTGACGTACAATAGCCTGGAAAACAAATTTATTAAAAAAGGATAAAAAAATGAATGAAATGATGTTAGGTAAAACTAGAAATAGTATGAATTCAGGCAAACTATATGCTGCAGCGCACTGCAGTT
Source organism: Paragonimus heterotremus (assembly GCA_013368495.1). NCBI lineage: Eukaryota > Metazoa > Platyhelminthes > Trematoda > Plagiorchiida > Troglotrematidae > Paragonimus > Paragonimus heterotremus. The sequence goes on along the minus strand of LUCH01000211.1, from coordinate 136,776 downwards.
TCTGGCTGAGCTTTTAACCGGCAAGTTGATTAATCTCAAATACTACAGTAAAATAGACGACATCTACAAACTTTGGTCATTGTATGGCTTAGGGTCTCTGTATGTTACGACCACGTTGTTGCATGACCACCAAGTGGTTTTACTCAGTCGTCCCTGGTGTCGGTATATAACATCTGGTGCTGTTATCGCTAAGCTGGTGTGTGAAGTACGTAGCTCAGTCAGCGCAGACAGCGTAGGGGGATAAGTTGGCCAGTTGATCGTTCAACCCATGCGTTCTAGAATACGAGTTGGAGAACGACCACGATCATCCTAGTTGGAGTAAGCGCAATGGTGAACCTTAGCTACATACCACGAGTTTGCTGATACCCTTGTCAAAAAACGGGCCAGGTTTCTGAACCAATAGGAAAAACACAAACTGAGGATGATATGGTACACTTAGAATTTGTGGCATGACAGACTGGCTACGTCTGCGGCTAAATTTTTCAAAATCCTTAACATGAAGAAGTTTGTTAAAATGGGCTCTAGTGGATTTCTCATGACTACCCCATCTGTTTGGCGGTTACACCGATCAGGAAAATGGGAGCTGACGTTTTCAGTTCATGACAGCAAAGTTCCTGGTAGAAAATCTCTAGGCAGAGGAAAAGTAATGTAGTTTGTTTCAAAGGGCTCACAATTACAATCAATTGTCTCGTATAGCGGGGTCTTCGTGATCAGAGATAGACGTCTATGGACCACACCAACTCATTAGCAAGACTGATGCTGTTGAAATCACTGATCAATTCAAAATAGTCGTTAATATAATAAGTCTGAAACTTCGTTTTAATGGAATTAGGATGGTGAACATGCTATTTGTTTGGTATGAAGAATTTGTCACTGTCAGAATAGGCCTAAGTGGCATCCCAGACTCGTGTGTCCTAAGAAGGTAGCAGAGTTGAGGTGTCGACGAACTACACGGTTTAAGAGATTCGTACGTCATGTGGTCGATTATACGCAGTCGTATGGGAAGTTGAAGTTGTCATCCTATACGACCATCTATTTCAGTGATACTGTCTACTGTACCTACTTGCTGGAACTTTATTTAGTCTTCTAGTATCGATAGGACCTTCTGCACATACGTGCCCCTGTCTGAAATAACTGCCCCAAAAGCCCTGACCTGGCTTAAGTAATACCACATGTTTTGAGTTAAGTTCTCTTAGTGATCGCAAGTTTTGTTTTGTGAGGACACATGCCGTTGATTGGAGTCATGATAAACTGGTTAGCTATATTAGTAAATTTGGCTTTAAACCGGCTTAGGTTTTCGAAAGTAGTTGGTTGAAGATTTGATAAATTATCAGTTAGGTTCTGAAAAACGGGGTTTCAGCAGGTCTATATATTGGTAGTTTGTAATCCAGTCTCAAAGCTGGGGCTTCTAATTGTAAAGAATTCAATTTCACTGAAAAACAGTTCAATACCTACTTGCTGGGATCCAGTGGAACTAAGTCTTTGGCAGGTTTCTTACTTGACTTCTGCAAACGGTTGATACAATTTTTTTCGTAGGATTGAAAATAGTTTTGCAGAATTGTGTAAATACTACACGATCGCAAAATGACAAGCTTTCTGTCCTGGAAAGAAGATAGTGCGTTCGGTACAAATCCACCTGTTGCACATGTGCAGTTTCTATATGTGCAATCGCAGTACGCCTGAGGTTATTGTTCGTTATCTTCAGCTTGTTCCTTCTTATCATCCAGAGGAGTTGATGGGGTTATCAACCGTCGTGTGTGCACTCACCGATAAGCGATCTCTTGACAAGTTCACAAACTATCTTGAATCTTAAGTTGGCCACACGGCACAACGACTTACTGGTGTGAACTGGCATTCGTCGATATGAAAACTCAAAACAGTTCGTTCCCTCCAGAAATTTGAATAAAACAGCTAGAACAAGAAAACCGCTAGATGCGAGCATTTCGTTCTGGCTCGTCAGTACCAAAGTTACACTAACATGAGACCGTTTATTATATCTAACAGTTAGGGGAGTGAGAAAGATAGTCAGCCAGTGAGTTGGGAAGGGCCACTATGCCCAGGGAAAGGTCAAGTTTACGAGCAACCGCCAGTGAACACACATAGTCGGCTTCATTCGACAGATTGCAATAGCCTCAGCAAACTGTAAGAATCTTGGACTGGAGTGAAGTAAGAGGATTCTGAAAGCAAATGTATATATATTGCTTTAGGCTATCGGTAATTCAGAAATGCTGTTTTCCCATACTTGCGCACATTTGACATGGGAACCCCCAATTTCGGACTCGTAATTTTCCATACAACTCATGGGCAAACTTTCCAACCGGTTTACTGGTTTGATTAGTTTGATGGACTCCATAAGTCAGAATCTAGACGCCTTCAGTGACCATAGTTACCCAATTTTTAACAGTCATTTCCGTATTTTTAAGCTCGTATACATTATTCCTGCCGCCTATTGGTACAATGGCAAAGTGTTTATCAGAATTCACCTCCGTGAATTGTAGTAACCAACCGGCGCCAGTTGTGTAGATGAGCAAAACTGCTTAGCTGACGTTGACGCGGCTAATTGCCTTCTGAAGTCGCGTAATCAGTTATGGTAATTAACGTGAACTACGTGGCACATGGATCATAAGAAAGGTTACCGATCCGCTGATGGAGTAACCGCGCATCCAAACCTCGATCTGATTCGATCTGGAGTTGCCGCTTAAATTAGGGATGCTGGAATCCGAATTGTTGGATTAACAATAAACTACCTTTTGTCTTTGAGAATAGCCAGTTGTTACTGATCTCCGGCAAGATCATGTTCTGCATATTTTTATGTAGTAATCAATGATCAGATACTTGGACTGAGTTGAATGCTTTGATCTATGGGTTTGGATACAACTGTTCTCAAGTAATGGATTGAACAGTGGTTGATCACAGTTTATACAACATTACGTTGCGGAATAAATGGTCATACAAGGATCATGTAGTTTGATTCACATGTACGTTAGTGCATGAAGGTTGATAAATTTTGACGATTAGTTAACTGCTGAGGTGTTACAAGGGCTAGTTTTAATGTGGCCGTTCAGTGCTTCTCCATTCTCACTAGTTCGTCATCGGTTTATTAGAATAAATAAATTCCGTCTAAAACTGAAGGTGCCACACACGAGTACACGTCCACCAGAGCAATAGATAAGTGTTAACGTTTAGTCAGTAAACTGATTCTCATGATATATGTGAACACAATTTTCGGCGCACTTCAGACATTTTGCTTGGTGCGTTTACCTGCTCGTTTTGCTTACGCAAATTACACATCACAAGAAGACCTCTCTGCAGCCAGGATAGTCAGTATACTTGATATGTTAATGGATTAAAAGCACATTGGCGTACGGTTGGCTTCTGCAGTTTTGATTGGCCTTAAAGTGAGCATCATACGTTGGTTCTTGCAAAGAGTAGGTCGTGATAAACAGGACCTGCTAAGTGAAGTGATGAGACTTGTACTATATGACCAGTTTTAAGGTGCTGGATAGCATGGCTGTGAATCAGTCGATTGAAAAAGTGATGAAACAAACAGGGTTATTTTGCTTTGTTTGTGGTTGAACGTTTCGCAATCTGATTAGATGTGATTTCTACTGCGGTCATCCGGTAATCTGACCATTACATTAAGTGACTGCGTTTGTATTTGACAATTCAGTTGTATCTACAGTTAGGTCAGGGGCGTAGCGATCACGTATCGCGCAGTCACGGCTGGAGTTTCGTTATCGGTTCTGGCCAAAATCTGAATTATACATTAACTCTAACAAGAACGAAACTTGAATCTAGTATTCATTGTCAAAACAGTCTAATGAGAAATCCCCTCGAAAGCGAAAGCTGCTGCACAAGATACACATGATGCACAACATATCTTGCACTTTCATGTTGACTTTTTTCAAGTATTGCCAGCAAACTTTCGGCAACAGGACATCAGAGGTTACGGCCACAAAAATATAAAGAGCCCGGCCATTTAGCCGAACTCATGACTTTTTCAAGGCGCATCAACTTCGCTTTCAACTACTGTTTAGTCAGATACTGATTTGGTAAATACCGAAATTATGAATGACTTGCAATTAGATTACCATTATGGAGCTCCTATTTGAGATAGTTTTAGTTGACGTTCGTTTATGTTGTTGGATATATTGGCGGTATAATTCAGCGGTTCAGAATAAAACCAAGAATCACGGACATTGTGACTCGGAGGCCTTTTTAATCTTTCTTTGGACAACCCTTGTTTATTGCGCCCATAAATATTGCGGAAGTCCTTGACTATTTTTCAACCGTGCAGACAACTCATTAATCACGGTTGCCGGATGAACGCCTCCAAACCGCAGGTGGTCTCGTATGAGAACATTTAAATCCGTTGAACATTGGACTAATTGTCTTCAATTGATGTTATACAATCCTTGGTCGTTCTAGCTTATCCTCTCATGAACTCCCACAGTAGGACTGTTTTTCCTTAAACATCCCATCACTAAGATAATCTAACTCGCAACTTTCAAGTCACCTAGAAGATTGATTAGCTATTTGCGGAATTTGCAGTTCAAGTAGTTTGAAAAAACCTCCCTTGAATTTGGGCTTGAAATGCCAAATGGTTAACGGCTTAAACAGCAATCCGTATTAGGGAAGATTATGCGATACTTCATTACAGACGTGTTGCAAAAATACTGCGTAGAATAGCAAGAATAGACGGCAATTAACAACCTCGCTTCCGTCGGTTTTCCATCGGGCTGTGAGTAGTGCGCCTACGGTCGAATGATTGAGTCAGTTTTGTGATACTGTCCTTTAGTATGATGAGAATTTGTTCAAAATGCTTGTATCTATGCAAGTATTGAACTGAATAATATTATAGTATAAGTATATTAAATCGCCTTCAATAGGAATTGAATTATCATTTTACTTTGCCTTTTTTCAACAACAACGTGCGTAGCTCATCAATCATGATCGTGTAAGTGTCGAGAAATCGGATGGCAACATCACGTGTATGGGCATGACGAAGCATTCAACAGATAACAAAACCTACTAAACGTAACTGAAATTCTACCGTACGATGCGTTTAAAAAGGTTAGTTTTATGGTTGCAGTTATTAGTGTTCATCGCTGTTGAATTTTGTTCACGTGCATTAAACGACTTTCCGAATAAAAGGGTTTGTCAAATGGAGTTCATTGTCTGGAATTGAGGAGGAAATTGGAAGTAAAAATCGATAGTTACTTTCAGAAAAGACAGACAGCGAAAGAAATTCATGTTGCCTGGTCTCGGTCGCTCAAGAACAGCTGTTTTTTTAATTTGCATCCATTGACCTTAATACTTTTCTAACAGAATATCTGCTAATTAAATTACGTCGGTGTACTTGGACACACCGTTTAGTTTTAATGGGTGAAAAAATCAACATTGTTTTATTACGAAGGGTTTTGGTATTCCGGAGTCAGATACACGATTTTTCAGTGGAAACCTGAGATAAACGGGGGCAGGAACTAGCAGAAAATTTAATAACGATAAACGTATATATTTGGGGTAAAAGCCACCTTAATATACTCAATGAATATTTGATTATCTACCAAAAATGGCGTGCAATTTCGAAAGAAAAATTCAAAAGTTCTGGGCTGAGTAGCACTGTGTAAATTCTTTTTCCTGCGTGATTGTTTTGTTAACAAAAATGTAGCCTTTTATATCGTCAAGTTCATATCAAAAACAAATGGACTAAAGATAAACCGTAAATTGTTTGTGGGGTAAAGACTACCACGCCAATACACGTCTCGAAGTCTTACCTTTTAATCTGATGTCGTAAGACGTGTTTAGCGGGATCATAACTTATTAAGTAATTTCTTGGTTGAGCCACAATAAATTAAAACCGAAACATTTATAGGTTTTGCAACATTCTGACCCTCCCAAAAAGCATTTATCAAACGATCTTCACTCCCTCAGCTTTCCTTTGATGACCTACAAACGTTGTTTATTTAAGGCCTCATTTCATACAGCCAAACGTATTTGCATCCCTGACAGGTCGCAGATGGAACAAGAAATGCCAAGAAGTACGTTACTGGCAGATGGATTTCCAGAAAAATTCACAGAAACTCACAACCAGATGGACAACAGGTCACCAAGTTAACTCACTTTATTCATTTAAGCTACCGTTGTGCAATCGAAACCCGAAGTTATTAGGGTTCTGCGAAGCGATGCTCATCCGAACTTACCAGCCGACGTTATGTGCACAAAAGTGGTTGAAGCAACCGACCGGGTTGCCATCGTCGTGATTACATAATATTTGGTGTGCTTGTAGGTGTGTCTAGTCCCTGTTTGTCCTTACTCGTATGGTGTGTATAACTGACATGTTTTACCTTTTTGGCTGATGAGGGTAAATGCAATGTCAATATACTGCAACGTCTTCTTTCTGCTTGGAAGAAATGCAATATGTCGGTTCAGACAGTTCAGATGAAAGATTTATTTTTATTTCTGCAACTTGACCTTGGCAAACGACGTCAAGCATAAGATGAAGTCTGCTCTAGACCATACGAATACGACTGCCCAGTTACGTTTGGTTAAAACTACCAAACGATCAGCCCCACATAATCGCGAACCAAGCTTGTCTGGATCACACGTTATCTACCAGTTTACTTGCAGATCCAGCGACGTATAAACAGGCAGAGCAGATCGAAAATTATCTCAGCATGTGAGTCGCAAAACACGTTCGGAAATGGTTAAAACAACTGATGACACATCTATCTTAAAGTCGTAAATCCGTCGCTCGAAATTCCATATCATCGACTGCTAAATACCCCATAATAACAGGATACCAAACTGACCTGGTCAATTTATTCAAAACATTGTTACACAATCAGAACTGGAAACCAGCGGCGTTTGGCGAAACTATGTTGATCAGAACTTACTCGCTGGTGCTATGTACTCGAAAGTAGTTGAAGCAACTCATCCGATTGTCCTGGTGTTGGTGACACAGTACTTAGTGTGACTGTATGGAGGCTCACACCCTGTTTACCTCTAATAATCCAACGTATATAACCTGCATGTTTTACTTTTGCCATTGATGAGAGTGAACGAAGTGTTAACATAAAGCAACACTGCACTGATCATATTGTTAGGCAGAACCCAGTGTTTCAAGCAATTTAAGTCAGAATTACCTTATTCATCCTTGTCTGGTGGGAAATCAGTGGCGTAGCGGTCAACTGGGTTGCCCCAGGTGAAGAGGAGTTCATTTCCCTGTTACGGTGAGAATAGTGTCCTTACCTGGTGGAAATAAGTCTCAAATCTAATATATCTTCCCGAAAGAAGTTAGCTGAACAATTTACCTGTATATGACAACTACAAGCAACTCTCAGTGGTGCGCATCTTATATTAGGCAGATCCTCAAATACTTATCAACGAAAAACTACACTTAATTACAGTGACATTCTTATCTTGAGTTAAAAAACAAAATTTGTATCCTTTTTCAGATACAGGACCGCGCGATCTTAGTAGTTTCCCAACCGTTTACAGACGAAAACATATTGTACTTTTTTGTGGGTTGTTCGGAATACATTTACAATTCTGCACTTTGCTAATCACTTTTCCCAACCGAATTACTGGTTCAACATAACTGCAGTTGCCGCCGTACACGACTGGTGCTTAGAAAAAGTAACAAGAAGGATACGTTTTGATGGTAGGATGGTTTCTGTATGGTCTCGTTCATCCAGCTTCATGCGTTTTTGAATGGGTTAATTAAAACTGTTCGAATTACAACAGTGTTTGAGAAGCAATTTTTGAATCCAAAGCTTTTGCCACCAAGGTTATCATATCTGAAGGCAATTTTCAAACAAGTGTTGAACAGTTTTGAATAAGATAATACCGTCGTTGTTGGTACTTCAGCCGCTTTTGTGCTTCAACAGTTTGCAAAACAGAGAGAATTTTGAGCAAATACTGTAAGATTAGGATTAAACGTAACGAAGAGTTCATGCGACCCATACCAGAATCTCTTTAGGTGAAATAGTTATTCGAGCAGGCGGGGATGACCGTTTCTGTTCACACGCGAAAGGGCGGTAGTTAGCTGTCCTGCAGACAAATACGTTTGAAAATTGATAAATGGTTTCATCCCATTCACAAGTATTACCTCAAATTACGTGGCTAAATTTGTTTAAATGGAAAGGGTGGATAAGTAATAATTATTCTAAGTATCGTATTTGCAGCTGAGGTTAACAGATAAATCTGTTTTTGTATATTTGCAAGTGTTCGTGTTTCAAGACTTTAATTCGATAAAAGCAAATGCTTTATTAAGGCACTTTCGTGAAACTTTCGTTTTCCGTGGTTTATAGGACATTGCTAACCAAATTTGACTTGTTAGACTTCATTTAGCATCATAATCCAACTCTGTGCATAGCATCAATCAGTGGAACCTTTAGTCGGACAGCTGACATAGAGTTATCGTTCAAACGTGAGAGCCAGACTTTCGAATGAATCCGCGTAACTTTGAAAAGTTGCAGAACACTGACTAGTTGTGACTTCGCGGTCTCCGGTAGCTGATTCTATACAACCAGCGATAGGTAAGCGATATGTGCTCTAATGCATATAATTCACAGCTAGCAGCTGAAACACTTGTGATGGAAGCACTCTCAACAGTCGTGAAGTACATTTTCTGGCGTTTTTAACTAAAACTGCTGTTGACTGGCTGGTCTGGAGTTTCTGTATGTCGCACACATTGAAGGCAAACCCATTCGTCTACATACATTATAAAGAAACCCATAGTGCAAGGAATAGTGAATAAGCCTCAACGCGATAGCTCAACTTGTTGCAGCATCCACAAAACAGCTTACGAACAAAACGTGTGAATCTAACTTTATTGATCCCGTAACTTTGTTTTGTATTTTGATGCATCAAAAAAAGCCGCGTTTAGGACAGTTTATCAAAGTATTTGTTGTTGATCGGAAACATCCACCAAATTGTACACAAAACGGCAAACAACGAAAATGGGTTTATCCTGGAAGCACATGCGTAAGCACAGGGTATTCGTCGTTGCAGTCGAAGTTGTTTGATTGATGATGAACACTGTAATTTTGTACCCGTTTGTAAGGAGTGCACACAGCGACTGAACTATTATGAAGACTTCCCCGTCATTTTGATGAGTGAATTCATTAGGAGTAGGCTAACGGCAGCATTAGCAGAAATACTGAACACTAACGCACATTTACACTACGTGCATCACTTCTCTTGCTAGCTCTTCCGGAGATAAGTGGGGAAGTGGTTTTGCACCTGCGCCTTGCGAACAACGTCTGGTACAACTTCACGAGGAAACAACTTCTATAAAGGGTTAATATGTTTATTCACTTGAGACATCCCGCCCTGGAGAAAGAACATTTTAATATCATGGGTTCCTATCGACTAGAAAGTTACGCAATGATTCACACGGTTAGTTAGCAAGAAACTTCCAAATATATGTATGCCTAACGCTTTGGCCTTACCAAGGTTAGTCGTAGTGTTCTAAATTGGAGTGGACTTTTTGAAATAAATAAGCTACCGGGTATACCTTCCGAACAGTCTGTTGTGACGAGTCCACAATCACGTACCAAAGCGAGTGAACACATATCGATCTAAGGGGTACTAATAATTATAAGCGGTTCGGAAGGAAGATAGAAAGCCGGTAAACTGGTCGGAAATACTCAACTAGGTGGCTGATGTCCTAGAGGAATATTGTTACAAACGGGTTAGGTTTCTGTCGAACCACTAATGCCTCAAATCCACGACCGCAACCAGTAGATCATCACTACACCATAGGCTATATGTGAAACCGGAGCTTTATTCCAAGTAATGTCGTTGAATTAGTCTGCTTTTATAAGAACCCAAAACGCGCTTTCTGTTTTTGCGCAGAAGGATCTCACTTTGCAGTCGGTTTATCTTCAGTTACTGGGACAGTTTGTTTATATTTGGTTTAGCAGTATCTTCGAAGCTTTACGGCTACTGGCACAGGTCATTACGCTACTATAACGACAGGACTAATTGTTTCTGCTTAGTTGAATCACCTTTATTATGTCGTCGAGAAAATGACCAATGCCGCGGAACCTTGAAGTACACAATAGCTAACCCGAAGCAAACAGCATTTGCAACATCACTGACTGTTTTACTGGCTTTGCCTGATCTGCCGTAACATTGGAAATACATTCTGTAAAGTGAGGTCCTAAGGTTTAGCATATTTTTAGTTGCTAGTTAAACATGCACTTGACCCTTGTTCACTAACAATCGGAAACGCTGTTTCTGAAAAGCAGTCAAAGTATAGTCCCAACAGCCATCGAACTGAAAGAACGTGTAAAGGTTTGTAGACAAACTGTATAGTTTCAGCAATGCTCGGAAATAAGATGACCAGGTACGTCTAGCCTAGTCTGCGACCAACGGCAGTAACCAAGAGGAGAAGGGGTAAGAACGCGAGGTGAACTGCAGCTCACTTGACAGCACTCAAAAGCGTGCTAGTCGAAGGGTGTGTAGAAACTCCGAGCATGTTAAACACTATTCGAAAAGGTACAGGCGAAGCCGCTTCAAACAGTAGGATAACAGATCAGTGGTTAAAATGGGGACATATTCATTAGGTGCAACTGGTTACGCGATTGGAAAAAGTGGCACCAAGCTCCTAGTTGGTCTTTTACAGTAGACACACAGAAAAGCGTACGTACGAAACCAACAAATCAGAAAGCATGGTTACAGCCAATATCCTTACAGGAGCCACACAAACGTTGATCACTACGTACTCATACCAAAGTAAGTCAGAAATAGACAGTACGACCACCTCGACCGGGCTGCCCAACTGGCGGTTCACGATGGAATCTTTTATCTTTCTGAGTTGAACTTCACTCACATTTGGTCGCAGATTTCACATTCAGATAGACTTTTCAGTCAACTTCTTTCAAAAACAAATACTAGTCTAGAATCTCACTCTTGTTACAGCTCGCCGGTACCTTTGCCGCGGATGAGGTTAGAACTCGAGGCACGCTTTCATGAGGTAACCGTGCTAACCATTGAGCCATGGACCACACATAAGACACTATTGAATTACCGTATTTGTAAGCTCAACCATTTTCGCTTGTGAGTAATGACCAGGTTGCCCGATCGTCTCGATAGGAGACAAAGTTACTGTCGTGTTAACTTCAGACGATAACCTTGTGATTAGGTCGAAATCTCCGACCCCGTTGAACCTACTAAGCGATATTGGAGTTAACAGACGGTAACTTTGTCTCCTATCGAGACGATCGGGCAACCTGGTCATTACTCACAAGCGAAAATGGTTGAGCTTACAAATACGGTAATTCAATAGTGTCTTATGTGTGGTCCATGGCTCAATGGTTAGCACGGTTACCTCATGAAAGCGTGCCTCGAGTTCTAACCTCATCCGCGGCAAAGGTACCGACGAGCTGTAACAAGAGTGAGATTCTAGACTAGTATTTGTTTTTGAAAGAAGTTGACTGAAAAGTCTATCTGAATGTGAAATCTGCGACCAAATGTGAGTGAAGTTCAACTTACAATCAGCCATATCCCCGACTAGTGACCAGTAATCCTTCTGTTCTTGCTATTCTATGAACAGCATTAACAAATGTCAGCACATAGGAGGCTCAGTTGATGCCGCAGCGTCAAGTCAGTTGAACAGGTACAAACTTACCGTTCACACATTCGGGTTCCGGTCACCAAATGAAAATCAAGTACAGTGATCAATTTTTGGATTAATACTGTAGTCTACGGGTAGTTGATGGCAAATCAGCTTGGCTAATAGTTTGATAGATCTCACTCATCACCATGGCAGTTAAAATAGTCGGATTTTCTTGTATAGACAATATATTAAATTCCGATCTCCAGTTGGATCATGCGCACATGTACAGTGGTATCCTCAGCTTCTGATTGGTCACAACAATTGGGATGCGCATGTGGTCCGTTCGTTTCAACATGGAAAGATGATGATAGCTAAGTATACGGGGAAAGTTAAGCATTCTTTCAGTGCGATCAAAATCCACGTCATATAAATAGGGCCAGCGGAATACCCCGTTTCTGAAGACCTAGCACGATAGCGAAATAATTCCTGAAAAATGCTGCCCATGGTGGTTGAAATACTGACTGTTGCAACCTACTCATTAAGTTATGTTCTTCTCAGTGGACAACCAGTTTTGGCGGATGAAGTGCATGTTAGTTTTGGTGGAAACATCTCACTACGTGATGTTCGGAACACATAATAGAACGAATGAATGACAAAGGAATTATTGCAAAACTGCTATAGAAACTTCTTCCGCGCTACTTGAGTTAGGTAAGAATGAGTTCTTTTCAATCAACCCGGTGTGCGTTCAACGACCTTTAACTTTGATAGACAAGATTGCCAGATAAGGGGATAAATTTTGTATCCCACTCAAGGCTTTTTGACCTACTAAGCGAACAGGCTTGCAACGTCGCCTAGTAGAAATCACTGACGCGCAGTAGAGTACATGAATAAAGTGAAACGGATATGTTTTGTATAACGTCGGTCAGATATGCTTAGGAAGCAGTCCGTCGTCTTCAGTGACTGTTGTCTTTGAGCGACGTACGCCTAACCTTCATTCTTTTCAAACAGTCAGATTCATGTTTATCTGAATTTTCCTCACATCTTAAATGCTGCCAAAAGTTATAAACCTGATAATCTCAAACTCAACTCTACAATTACCTGCGGGAACTGCTCCATCTTGTTCAGGTTCAATGGTCTTTAGTTGTGGCGTATGTAAACACAACCGGGCTGCACGTGTATATGGCTAAATCGTGATTATGTGAATAGTACGAGGTGTTTTTAACACAAAACGGTTAACCAACGGGATCGAGACACTTCAAACATTGAGTCTGCTGAAAGTGTCGTGACAGCAGCCTTGCGCATAGTACCTAAGGTTCCTTGCGGGATTGGGTGTGATTTTGAAACAATGGTTTCAACTGATAAGCAAGTGAGGCTAACAGCAGTACTTGTGATATCTTCCGTTTTGACACAGTGATCGCACTTCACTGGTCACCTTCATGAAATTGACATGAACATTAAATATTGGGACAACCAATAAGGCAAAATCAATCCAGCCGTATCTGAGACAGTCAAACACGTTACCAAGCGGGAGCAACAAGATGCAAATGAAGCGTACTCAGTGGTAAGCAATATGAAATCCATGTTACACAGAAGAATTACCGAGGCCTAAAAGGGGGTGACACGAATCCAGACGGAGAACGATGTGGTTAGAAAATCTATGGAGATCAGAAGGAAGTTAGATGTAGTTGACGAATCCGTGCATTAGAAGACGAGGGCTGAAAGAAGATGTGCGAATTATCACGGATTATTTCAACAACACAGAAGAGTCCGGAGATGGCACTGCTGAATAGTGTGGAATATATCAAGCTCATACCACGATCACGTGACGATTAATTAAAGTTTATCACCCACGAAAACCAATTAAATATTTCGTAGAAACAGTAAACGTCAAATAACCAAAGACTAGCATCAGAAAGGACTGATCAACGAAACTTTCTTCAAAAAGCTGACACCTAAAGACAGTAATATGCAGCCCATATGTAGATATCCGGAAATGCACGATCCACAGTGTCCGTGCGATCATCTTTAACTATGATGGGTTGTCCTTGTCATCAGTTTGCTCGGTAGTCCGTCGGCCTGAACTAACCTGCGCAATGCGAACTGTCCACGCAAAGCCCATAAGATAACTTCGAATTCGTGAAGCTAAACTCGAATATTAATCTTAACTACTCGGCCATGAGTTCACTCGATGTTCATTCACAACTCACAAAGGTTTCGCTTGACACGGTAATGAAGCTACTGAGCATTGTTTGATATGCAGCATTCCCATCGATGAGTTATTTTAGTTACTGAAAATGCGCATACTTGATATTCAGTTTCTACAGACCAGTTGATGGAGCTGAAAATGATGGTCCGTTAGGACCAATCTTTACACACCCATATTAGTCATAAGGAAAATATTATATCAACCAAACTCCGGAAGACGTTGATTTATGGAAAATACGAGGATGAAAGTTTTTGTGCATTCCACAAGTAACAGTCTTCCATCAGCTAATTAACCAAGCTGCATAATAAACTAACGTTCACGCTTGAACTTGAACAGAACTGTCACCTCTGAATTCTAGAAGTTCCATTGAAAAATACTAGAATGTATCACCGTCCAGACATGTATTAAAGGTCCGTATGGATCAGGGGCTTTACAACAGCAGCACATAAACTTGGCCTATTTAGGATTCAGGTTCATACAGGTCGGCGTATTGCAGCATAAGACCAACTAGAAAATAAGCGTAAAACATCAAACAAGAGTCCAATGAAAAATAGATATCCAACGAAATCAATTCAAAAGTATTGCGCCCTTCAAACTGTACGTGTTAAACCTATGCCATTCCTCGCCAGCCTACCTCACTCACCTCCTTAAAAAGTGACAGTACTTTCAGCCCAATCAACAGTCGCCTAACAATGGCAGTTAAGTACACATAGAACATCACCGTTTCAAGGGAGGTCATTATTTTTCCGCCACATACCTTATGACAGTCGGTCAGGACATCGGCAGGTAGTGCTTAGTGTAGCAGACGACTAGTTGGTCTCGAGAAAACAAGACCTATCCACTTTAATCTGTGAAGAGGTAAAACTTGAAAAAAGAGAACCAACGTGAGACTCAGTACTAAATGCTAACTTCCTAACTCATTCGTTGCAGTAAGTGATACCAGATGCGTTTGAACTACCATTTATGAGTAGACCTCCTTACCCAACAGAACTGAAGACAATTTCTGGTTTGTCTGGAAACAAGATAAAAGACAACAACATATGCGCATACAATTCTTACGGCAGTGTACTATGGTTAAGATAAGTAAAACTTCGAGATGAGGATTTTGCTGTTTGTACCGAACGCTTGAGATTCTGTTTAAGATACAAACCAACTCTAGATGTGAATATGATTCCAAGCCTTTCTGAAACACCCAAAGTTGTGTCTCTGTTTGTGTACAATATTTGGTAATGAATAGAGAATTTGTCGCAAACTGAGAATCGGTTGCACTTGATCAATCACAGGAGCGGTTCGGCCAAACATTATCAAAAAAGCCAATAGTCTTGAGTTTCGACCTTGTTGGAGCTCGTTAACAGCACATATTTTTGTTGTGAACGAGTGTTAAAACCTGATTCTTGTTCGTAGCAGGCAGCTTTGTTACCTACTGTATTGACGGCCTTATGCTAGGTACTGCTGAATTGTTTTATGAAACAATCAAGTTTGCCTAGGACTAATGTTTGGTATAAGTTCAATGGCGCGATAGCCGAAGAAGTTACCTAACGGGAACGTGGACTGGATTTTCATTCCCGTAATGGTAAAGACATGTTCGAATTACGAGCTGCAACAAAAACAATGGTAGGCTAATGCTTTGCTTCAAAGGGGCTAATGGAACTCTGTCTGAATGTGACAACTTTGAAAAAATGTGAGTAATGTTCAAGTAAATTGCACGGGTTTTTATTGTCAGACAATTTGCTTATTGTGTGCTAACCACACGTGGCACCTGTTAACATAACATGTGAACAAGGTGATAATCGTGACTTAGCCAACACTGAGCTGAAAGTTCGAAGTAAGTCAGGAGGAATTATTACAGTTAGTGTCGGGGAATTCTTTCAGATGTTGTACATATAATGCAGCTAAGCTTTTTATAAAATGGACAGCTAGATAAGATGTTCCGAAATTTGTCTGGATGTACATCTATGGAGGTTTGTGTCATCAAGTTTTGAATTATTCTCTCACTGGAAATCTCGCAGGTATAGCAAAAAAATTAAAACTAGCAGACAGTCAAGCTGACTAACGTTTCTCGTCCTTTATTTTCAAGGGTGGACAGCGATTTAAAAACAACCAGACTGTGATTGTGAAATCTGACAAAGTTTCCTGTGCAGCTGCAACGAATGTATTATGTTGGACTGGTAAAATCAGTGTGCTAGTTTCAGACAGTTTGTTGCACGTGACTGAGCAGATAATAGGTTCGTAACGCAGAAGTGGGACGAACAGGAATGCGTCCTTTTTTATGCATAAATTTAAAAATTATCTACTGTGTTGCAACTTTTAACTCATCAGATCAAAAGACTACGGGTTGCCCAGCGTTCAAAAGGCTCCATACTTTTTATGATTAATGAGCTCATTTATAACCCTGGTTATACATAAATTGTAAATGCATTTTAACGTAATCAACCTTGTTTGGAGTGTGAATATTCAAGATTGGAATGTTTCTTTTCGATACCTTTAGTTCCAGCTCTTAAAGCTGTATCTACAACAGTTTATATGATTTGTTAGCTTTGAGACACTTGTTGCTGTGATATCAAACAATGAGTTGTCATCAGCAGTTTTTACAGTCTTGATACCTTGCAAATGATTATAATTCGACCACATTCAAGTTATAGTCGACAGAAATGATCAGTTGAACCATGTAGTGGATAAACCAAATTTGCTTCTATTTAATTTTACTCACAAAAATGAAAAAATCGTTGCACTTTTAAGTATTTTTTGTTGTATACGGTATGGAAGAATATTAAGCATCAGTTGGCTTTTCTTTTTCCCAAATAGAACTGGTAAACATTGAACATGTACCAAGGGTTGAAATATATCTGAAAATAGCTTGTAAAGGAAGTAACACCTGTCGGTTCTAGAACTCATACGCCCACCAGTTTAGCAGTCGCAACCAAGTTGTGTAGAATAAGATGTACTAAATCATAATTCTGTAACAAGCCCGTAAGACATTTTATGGAAAACCTGCTGGCTAATCATGAGTCCCTCACACTACAGTACTACGGCTCACTTCAGTGACTGTTTGCTCCAGACAGTCCCGCTTACTTTGCAGTTAATTTACAGAAAACACTCACAACAATCTGTAAACTGGGGACGCCTCTGATAGTCTCGTTGCCTCCGGTTATCCGTGATGAGGTAGAGGAAGGCTAGACCATGTCGAAACCACCAAAACATGATTGCTTCAGAGTTGTTGCTAATCAGTATGGGAACTGGTAATTAGAACAGAAGTGTTTTCAGATTTAGTGGAGATAATCACAACTGTTTTACAAGGTCTTCAGATTTCACACGCAGACTCATGTTAACCGAAACACTAATTATATTGCCGACCACTTTGCGGTTGATCAAACAAACTTGCGCGATCCGTATGACGATGTATTTTTCATATGGGTATTCCCATCGATGCTCACACGAGCATGAAACAGACACCCCGTCTGAGACAAACAAACAAAGCTGTGGCTTAAGTAAGTGTGATACAAGCGTCTACCCACATTCCCTCATCTTTCAGCTATCTTGCGTTGTTCTCTACGACAACTTCTCCCCTCCAAATAAATGTTTGATAATCTGTTCGTTCCGCAAATACTATCACTAACTGGGACAGAATGCACATAACGGAACTGATTACACAAAACGAAGCTGTAAATCATGACGACAAAGTATGAAAGACTGCGTTGCGACAATTTTACGCCGACTAATCAACTGTTCTATCCACAGCTGACAATAGAAGTTTATTGGCGGGATTGATGTGATGATCAAGGAGCTAATCAGAAGTTTCACGAGCTGATTTATCAGCAGCACGCTTCGTTTGATCACGAAACTGGATGTGCGTTTTCATAAGGCTTTCTCACCGTTTACGAAAAGTTTTTCAGACACTTCCATTGTAATTGCGCGTGATAAAAATCGCGGATTGTTTATAGTTCTGGACACCATGCAAATTTCTAATCGAAAGCCATGCCCAAGGGATACTCACCATAATTTTAAACAGTTATGCTGTTAGTAAGGATTCAGGACTTGCAGATAAATTACCGTAAATTTTCGAATGTCATAGAAACCACAATTACTTAATCACTCTGAAAAATTTATTTATTTCCAAGAATTGTGGGACGTGGAAGCATACCCAAAACTGAACGAAAAATACTGGGTTAGATTGGGGAAAAGTTATTGAAACGAAGTAACTGCCTTGCTTTTGAGCCCATCTTTAACGGTCGAATAATTGCCACTAGCAAAGAATCATCTTCTGGTCGGATCCATCCCAGTAACTTCCTGAAACCTGGCAGAATTCCCTCGTAATCGGATCTAACGTAGATATCCGATTAATGAAGATACACCTCTGTTCAAATACACATTAGGACAAAAATGATGAGGTTAAAAATGCGTTTGTTTTGTCACATTGAACAATCAATGACTATGTTATCGCCTAAAGTTGCGTAAGTAAATGCGATTACTAAGGTTTTAGCAGACCATGAATGTGTATACAACCAGTAAATTATGGTGGGACGTTAGGTTGTATTGCTAAAATAGAAGTCTGTTAATACCATAACATTCCCATGGACTTTTTGATCAACCTATTTCGAAAAGAAGCACTATACTTGGGTTTCGCTTTTGCTAGAGTTCGTCAGTAGTTCATATCCTTGCCATGGCCAGGGCTAAAACGCCGGCCACGCTTTCATGATGCAACCTTTTTGACCACTGCGCCATTGACCTCATATTAAACAATACAGTTATTTTGTCTCCTTTCAAGGTTTTTGACTATTGTGAACATTATTCACGAGTGAATATGACAGTTGTAATCATTTGTAAGTGATGTTCAATTGTTGTGCACATCTTCGCCAACTACTTTTGAATCGATAGTCTAGATTCAAGTTCCGCTCTTGTTAGAGCCTGTCTGTAGTGCATATTTACTACGATGGGAATTTGAATCCTCCTTCGAATTCTTGTTATTCATATAGATGCTCTGATTTTAGAATCGACGTGGCCGAGTTATTGCATCATCAAACTTTTAGCCACTTACATCACAAATTAACGCTCAGTAGCACTTGCATGTGAGTAAAACTTAAACTACTTGATTTGCCAATAAAGTGAAAGCGTAAATCTTTGAATAGACTTAATGCATTCACATGGTAAAGTAAATTGTTTGTTTCGAAACCATGGCAGTGAAGCTAATTTTCACTAAACCGCTTTTAATAAGACATTCGATAAAATATTTCGGGCCGTATTATCTAGTAAGAAAATGTGACGTTATTAACCGGGACTTGTTTTTCACATTTCTTCGTACCAATTCTGAAACACTTTGCAATTTGCATGATGCTAATTAGATTCATGTGGGTTTCAAACCCTTAGCTCAATACGGATTTTTGTGCTTTGTTTACGGAAAAATAGAATTATAAAGCAACTCGTTCCCTAGATTAACTTGAATAAAGCAACTAGAAGACGTAAATCGTGTGATGTTCTCCGGAAGAACATTTCGTACATTCTGATCACACATGGACATGTAACTAATTTTAAACATTAAGATAAGGTTCCTCAGGGCGGAAGTCATGGCTCAATGAATTAGATAGACAGATACGGAAATGAAGATCGAACATATGGGGATGCTGATTTCCAGGGCAGCCACAACGTCAATACAATTGTTATAGAACGCGGAGAATTTTGACGTCTGATAACCAAAGCCTCAGCACACTGGAGAATGCGTCCCCAGTGACTTCGAAAAACCACAGAAAATGTGTAGCAAATCATGATTATTTCTCCTGTTTGGATTGCGTTTTGCTATTGATGACGCTAGATGCCGTCCGTCGGCCTTTGTGCACGCGCCTGGCGCTTCTAGTTGTGTTTCCAGCCACTTCGGAACACGCTCCTTGACACTAGAAGCTAGCTGTCGGTTTGTCCTCTCTGTGTAGCTTATACTGTAACCATATGAATATCTGTATAAACAGTAGGATGTAACAGAAGTAGGCTATTTGTTCGTAGCCGAGAAGACGTATTGCCCTGGTTCGCCGTATTATACATAGTTATCCAACGTTATAGGATTTGGATACAGCAGCCTTTAACTGTCTTTTTGCCGTTGTTGACCAGTCGTCATCTGGAAACAGGTTCTAAGTACAACAGCATTTCCGGTACTGTTGTTTCCTGTATCTTGACATACTTCTTAATAAACTGCAAGGAGTACCTGTTGGCCTTCAGCATATCTGTGAATGTGCTTAATTATTGTGCTAGATTGTCTTCTGTGAACAGCCTCCGCGCTCTGTGAAAGGGCGTTCGAGCTCGGCTTCTCTTATATTGTGCTGGGAAGAAGCTTCCAAAATGTATATACTGTCCTGCCCAAGTAGTTTTTTTTTGTAAACGGGTCTTCCTATCATATCATATGAACTTCGGATTACTTGAATGTCAAAGAACGGAAGACATTTGTTTGCTTCGTTCTCTCTAGTTAGCTAGACGCTTGGGTGTGCGTGATTCAACTCCAAGAATAACGCATTCGAATCAATCGAATTCTCAGAAATGGCCGGGATGTCGTTTATGTAACTACTGTACAATATTGGCTTTGACAAACTCTTACATAATGTAGACTCCACCTTAGTAATGAAGAACTCAGCTAGGAGTGTACCCAGAGGACTTACCATTGCAACCAGTAACTTTGTTTTCATTCTTTGGTTTCTGCACATCACAGACAGCAATCTGTGAGCTGATATGTTCCAAACCCGTGAAATTTTGTATTAAATGCTTTGCCTGGCCATATGACACGTAATCTACTGACTGTTGGGTTGGGTTTGACAAGCTAAACTGCTGTTATTGAGATTATCAGGCTGACGATAGTCCTACAATCGAATCCCAGTCCCGTTTTCACTTGCATCGTCTTTAAACCAGTTACTTCATATCACAAAGTTGAGAGAAATTGCAGGATGAACAGTGGTGAATTCTAGTATCTTAAATCAGTACATAACTGAAAACATTGAAAGCCCTAATTTACCTTCTGTATTATGGGGATGGGGGTGGAAACTGAAGTGGAATTGTTAAGGACCGAGTTCAAAAAGCAGGTTTGAACTTGTTTGTCGCGACGGCTGCTGCAAATTTCCAGAACCATAGATTCTGGCAGCATACTTCATGGTTCTAGAGATGAGGTCGCTTACCAACAGGACGTATCCTCTCACTGAAGATGTTGGAAGCCTGCGGTTCATTGTGCTCGTTGCGTCAAGTTGAAAAATTCAGTCGTGAATTCAATGTGATATTTACCTCTTCATTCTTCAGGTCAATGATCTATAATTGTTACCTACGTAACATGAGAACTAAGCTGAGCAGTGTGATCTAAGTCCGGTAGGTTGTGATTCCTTGGCGGTGAAAAGTTTGGCTTGTATGTCTCTCCTACCAATTAGTGCACCTATACTTGTCAGCCTGTTTTCACTTTATACATCGGAGCAAAACTTGTTACACCATTGTAAAACACACCAAACCCGATTTCATGTTATTGGTTATTAATGCACTAGCTGCATGGGTCTCACGAACGGGCGCCCATCTTACCGTATTCTTGGACATTATCCAACCTGGATCAATAGCAGAACCAGCAAGAAAAGTACCGGCGCAACTGTGGCACATCTTGTCGAGTTGCACCATACCGTAATTCCGACCCCTTCTTTTCGTCTGATTTACCGGGTTAAGGGCGTTTATTCAAAAGTCTTGAGATACCGAATTTTAGCCACAGCTGAGGTGATTGGAATAATTCATCAATGTGCGTACAAGAAGGTCATATTCAAATATCTCAGACCGTGATCGCCCAGACTGCCGCGGGTCCAGCTGCGTCATAATTATGACGTAACGGTATCATAAATTTATCTCCATGTTCATCTGTTACGGGGTTGACTTCAGTTGAACTTGTTACTTACTTTTTCCGCTTTGTCATGACAAGATTAGTTTTATAATATTTTATATATATTTGGCCTGATGAAGACCGAAAACGACCTTGTTCGCTAAACTGTCTTTCTGACGACTACTCTGTGGATTTTTAACCGTACAAAGCTTAACACATGTCATCAGTCAGGAGTATTAACATAAACTCAGTTATAATTTTCCCACTGCTACCCACAGGCTCGCGCCTAATGAGCCTTCAGCATCGTATAGTACTGTCGGTGTATTTGTCGTTAGGTCCAATGGGCTTCTTACTTGGGGGGTCGACCATTCTACACTTTGACCGTTATTGAATTTCTCTCAAGGATCATACTACGATATGAATAGCCAGCAAGTAGCCAAATCAACTTGTCTGCATGGTCACCCCAATCAACACAGTGTTCAAGATCGACATGTGAACAGAAAGGACACTCGATTAGTACCGCTCTAATGTGACGAATAATCTATCAGAGATGAATACGCCTGAATCCGTCGGTGATAGATAAAATAAGTCTAGTAAACAACGCAAACACATCATGTTTGTTAAAGTTGAGTAGGCGGTCAAAAGGCACAAATTTCGGTTTGGCGACGTGTTCATGTTAATGCAAATCTTGCGGTTGTGAAACTTTGCACAAACGGATGGAACGGCAAGATTGGGTAGTTAATATTCTAAGTGATGACGACATGTCAGAGATCAAATCAGTCGAGTTCTAACAACCTTTCGGTCTTAATAGTGCAACCTAAACCGTTCACTACACCGAAGAACAAAGTGGAATTTAGATGGGACCCAACTGTGAAAAGTCAGGACTTCGGCTGGATTCGAACCAGCAAAAGAAACACCATGCCCAAACGCGGCAAGCGCTCTACCAGCTGAGCTAGGAAGCCACGCCAGGAGCTCGGAAATTTCACATTTGGACCCGATTACACACCAGTCCCACTGTCTCATATGGAGTCTACCAAATGATCCGGGGGATCGACTGCACCGGAAGGATTTCTCGAACAGTTCACGCTGGAATCCACCAACGCCAAATTGGAACTTAACAACCAAAGCGGTTAAAAATGACGCAGACTATGAATGACGAGCGTAGTTAGACAACTAGGGGAGTAGGTTGTGCACAAGTTAGACATGTGGTCGAACGTATTTTGTTTAGGGTGTATTTGCTGACTGAACATCACAAAACCAACAGCCATGAGAAAGCGTAAAATTAAGGACAAATAATCAGCATCATCAATATTCGCGCTGTCCGGGCACAGTTCGTGACCCAGCTAATTCTTCTACCGACTTGGTGGAACCAGAATTGCCTAATTGCTAGTAAACACGCCACCCATAACCTCTATTGACCGATTTTCCGACTGTTGTCATGTTCACTGTGTTGTAATTAGCCCGATGATCAAACGCAGGAAGCAAGTCGTGTTCGCTACTCTGTCATCTCATGTCTTAGTAATTAATTTTTGCTTAACGATCAATGTTAAATACGGTGGTTCCACCGCAAATTGAGTTGACAATGGCCTTGAGCTTTCTTTATCCAGTTCACTAGAGCAGTGAGAAGGCGCATTATATAGTGTTACGTGTTATATAGTGTTACTAAAAAATTAATCGGGTTATATATACCAGTGTGCATGGAAACAACAACCGCCTTTTGCGAGAAAATTATCGCTACTATCAACGTCACATTGTGCAGTAAAACAATCGAAAATCAGAGCTTACCGAATCAGGATGAGAGAATACTTGCCAGATCGGCTTGTAGTAAGTCTTTCTCACGTGAAGCGGACACTAGAATGTCCACTGTATTTCCTAAGAGTGCAGTGGCTACTCCTTCACGTACCGCACTGACATCATCGGGAGCCGATGCACTTAGCTTGAGTAACTCAATCACTTACATGATACTGCCTGCAACGGGCCAAATATTTCGTTACCTGGAGTGACGACTAACGCATCGTTACTTTCGAAAAATGAAAGGGAACAATTTGAAACGTCCTGGAGAAGGGGCATTCCATTCCTGTGACTAACGAGTAAAACGAAAATATTTTATTGCGCAAAATTTATGGTGAAAGTGTCGTGGTGGCTGTAAGTGGCTGTTTCTTCGGATGAACGATGGAATATACACAAGTGAATGAAAAGTAGACAGCAGCTCGGTATGACAAGGCACATAGCGCATACATTTAGACTTTAACTGACTTCGTTGTTCAAGATCATATTTAAAACTTGAGACCGTCTGTTAGGAACCAAGGGTGTTTCACTAAATTTGGCTTAGTTCTTTATATATTGCCACAGCAACAAGCCGTCGAGTGTTTAGGCGGACTCCTATGCAACCTTCAGCTGCTTTAAGTGGACTGACCAGAATACTGTGAAAGTGCGAGAGGCCTCAAGAGTATTTCGTCCATTCTGCAGACTAAACGTACGATTATCGCTTTTGAAATGTATATTATCGAAGTTTTGGTAATCACTTAAGGTTTAAGGATAACAACCAATATACTGACAAAAGAACATTACTCCGTAATATACTGAAGAGAGTAGAGTTGCCTTAACGAGCTACTTAGTAAAACGTTGTATGATTTTGTCTGTCTCTTGTATTTTGGATAGCAGCACACTCTCAGTGGCAAAGACTACCAACGCATTCATCAATTCTCTCAGTTCTTACCAGTATGCATGGAAAAGACTGAAAGGCTAGTTTGTTTCAAACGCAGCGAATCTTGTATTCCGGACAACCTATCCAAACTTCAATAACCGGACGCATCTCAATGTATTGGCTAACTGCGTCATCACTCGAGGAAAGGAAGCACCCGGCGAACGTGTGAATGTGCTTAGTCTATTATGTTAGTCCAGTAGAGGTCAGTGCTACAATCTCGAAACAAGAAATATAGATAATACCCAGTGTCACATGTCGGGACCGCCAATGACAGTCATACAGAATTTCGGGGCCCGAGGGACGAGCTGTTGAGGGTGAGTTCGAGAGTACGGCACTAGTTTAAGCAATATTTCAGCTGGATGCGCAAGCTTTTGAAGCAACTGCTTCAGAGCCGCACGACAGGATATGCTGCTGTAAATTGTAACAACACTATGCATATATCTTCAGACTGTCTGTCACCGACACAAGCTACTGTTCACAACACTACTTTTTGTGCATGTCTATTCTGAGCGCATTTTACACCAACTCGATCAACGGAGATTATGCTCGTGACAGTCGTTGTCAGTTATGCATGCTTTTTCACCTTTTACCGAGCATAACATGGTGTGATTGTAGAATGAAAAAGTTTGTTTAATTAAGCCAATGAATTTTGCGTTGTTGTGTGTGGCGAGTCACGAGTTAGCAAACGAAATTTTCTTTCATTTCTTTGTTCGTGTTTGTCGTTACACCAAACGATATATGATAGGACCTATTCGGCTATCAGGCGACAGTGAGGTGGTTTTCTACAGTAATGATCCTCAAATCTTGTTCGTATGTGAAAACGTGTAATCAAAGGTCACCACAAGCCACGATTGTGTTGTCCATGAACCATAGCAGTAAGTCGTTAACGTCGTCTTCGATCAAGAGGCCTCAGATCACCTCACTGCTGTCTTATGTAGCTTATCACACTTATACGTAACCAATTATTGGCAGGTTTGCGATTGACTCCATTCAGTTTAGAAACAGTTCCCCGTCCTTCGCTTCCCTGAGTAACTTCACTATGCGCATAAACTCCTGTTTTCGAATAAATGACCGACATCAGAGTAAACCGTGAGAGTGCGAAGCATGGTTATATGTTTTTTATCCTAGCCCGTGTACATGTGAGTTTGTGTCTCACCTCCGCGCCTAAGAGGCGAGTAAATTTGTCTTGTGACATACTATGACTTCATCAGGGGTTAGCCTGGTCCTGTGCTATTCACAACCGGATTAGGGATACGTAGCCACTTTACTCGTCGGTAAAATCAGAGTCATCAGGTTTCGTGAACACGTCATCGCAGGACCAACCAGCAGCTTTCGCCAGACTGTTGCTAGTCTCACTAAATGGAATCCGGTGCGGTTAACAATCAGTGGATAAAAGAGGTATATGACTCGACCATCACAGACGGTGAAACTTGATTATCTGACAATATGGTCACCTATTCCGAGCGTTTCTGAATACACGATTGCAAACAGCCGCGTTTTCTGCGCGATCGTTTCAGTTGATGTGGGCTAATTGGTGGGGATAATGATGGCTAAACACACCAAGCCTGCTTATTATCCCACCGCGAAGTCCTTGAATCGCGGGGGAAAGCAGAACCAATACAGTCATTATCTATTCTTCCTTCTGCTGAGAAACTAGCGTTATTTCAATGTTACAAATGACTCAGTTGAGCCAAAGATGGCTCTTGCACTTCTCACTGGTATAGCGTCAGAACTACTACAAGCCTAAGAGACACTGCTACCCCATTAGGCGAAATTGTCCACAGTCCCAAGCAGATCGTCTGCAGCGTAGACCGTTGTAGTGAAAATGTTTTCGTTATGAAAAAACGGTACACCTTGTGGGTGGAAGCCGCATTCCACACATGGTATCCGGTCATTTACCTTGTTCAGTATATTTTACGTGTCTTTGGTAAAGATTCCGCTGAAACGGGAAAAGAACGGAAAAAAACATTCTGCTATTTGTAGATGAAAACTAATTTAGATCGTTTGACCAAGCGATGCAGCCGTTCATTTAGCCAACAAGTCCCAATAGCCGTAGCGATTAGTCTCTACTATTCCCTAGTTTCTCTCACCTTACTAGAACTGAACAATTCGTTTACTAATGCCTTACAGTCTGTATGCTCTACACCCTCTTTGTTCGACTATCAGTTAGCTATCTTGCGCTTACGACTGCATAACGTCCCAGTAAACTGCAGTAAAAAAAGGAAACGTACAACAGCATAACCTTGATACAAGTTCTAGCTCTTGAATGCCCAAGCATGAACTGGTCGAGAAATCCTGTTTGGGCAGACAACCGGCCGGATAATTTGGTGGATTGCATATGACACAGTTGGTTGGGTGGGTAACTAGGTCCAAATGTGAAATTTCTGGACAACTGGCGTGCTAGATAATGCATTCACACTCCGCGGTACTATTACACGGCTCAACCGTTTTAGTAACGTCTTTAGTAGCAGCAGTCGTGCTGTAAAATCAAACAGATCTTGTGGGAAATATGAATTTGTTCGAATCATATGTGGAGAAAATTACGCTTGAAGAAACTTATTTAAGAAACGAACGTATGAGGGTACTCCGGTTTGAAGCGTTTGCTCAGAGTCAAATGATCACGAAGACGTAAGATTTTCTGGACGCCTGTTATGTCATTGTTGAAATGATATTGCAATAGCTGGGCCATGTAGACAATTGCCTGTTTGTAAACTCAATGTTATGACTAAGCGCCAAGCGATTTGGGTTTATTTTTGCGTTCGTTCCGTCCGTGTCATGTCGTGACATGGCAAATCTATCGGTTTGATGAGGAGATGGGATTTGGCGTCATAACAAACACACGAACGTTCGAGGGTACACCAGAAGATTTCAGAGACTTGTTGTTGAGCGTTGTTTTAAAAAGCCGGAAGACAACCCGCAGGCGAATTTGAAGGGATGACGTGCATCATCATCATAATTAGACAATGGACAAATAGTACGACTAGTCTATCCAATGGCATAACATTCCTTTGTCCAAATTAGACATAGTATATTCACAAAATTCATAATCCTGTGTTAATCAAAACTTTGAGAGCGAATGAAACGTTTCCGTTTAATCAGTTTATTATGGACTTAAAGCGGATGTTTTTTGCACCGATCACCTGCACTCCAACTGCTTCAGGAATGAACAAAATGTCAGTTTTAGTGGATCTAATATAGTGAGTTATTACTGCCTGATCTAAGAAAGGAACAATACGCCTCAGCTGATAGACTAACGATAAAAGTTTGTCAATTGTACTGGCTTAGTTACAAGTGCTTTTTGATGTAAGCTTTCCTATTAAATGGTGATCAGGACGCTGATTCTTCTGTTCAGATGTTGAAAACCTCTACACTGTCCTTTATCTTCACAGCCTGGTAGTTCCAACGAGACGGTGTGAGGGTTGTTAGTCATGCATATAAAACAATGCACGTGATCAAATCGATAGCTCCTCGGTGGCGAGCGTGCAGAAACTGGATTTCTAATAATCGGTGATTGTTGTTGAAAGTACTGTAAATTCTTATACAGAAGAGCTGAAGTACAGTGTCTAAGCCACGTTGTACTGATGGATAGCAGAATGCAAATGCGGAAGATGGCCTTAAACTTTTATCATGCTTAGTTTCCATATTTCTAAAAACAAGCCATGTTCATTGAGGGGCTTTCCAACTCACTGACTGGATTTCAGTGATTTAGACTATTTCACATTGAACAACATTCACATTAGTTGTCATTCTTTACATTCAGACGAGTGTCCGCCGGCTCAATGTGTACGGAAGCATTATATTCGAGTTTTGCACTTGTTGGAATTCATCGGTAATGTACGTTCTTGTTTGGGCCGAAATTTATAATCTGCTCATTTAACTGAATGATATCAGTGACTTAAACATGTCTAAAGAATCCTGACCACGAGGTGTCCATCGGATTGAGCAGAGCGATCCCGTTCATCCTTCTTTCGAAATGATCGAACAAGCGGAGTGATATTCACATAGAATTGTAGCCAAGCATTTGTTTGTGATCGTTTGGTCACGCCCAGTTTGTAGTTATTGGCGTTATGGTTAACTGGCTGGTCCCGTAAGCAAGAGGGCTGAAGTTCACGGTCCGCTACGGACGAGAATTTTCACTGCTGGCTAGTTCTAATAAGAGCGAAGCTCAAGTATGTTGCTTTCGTGTAAAGCGAGTTAGCCGGCAGGTCAATATGAATGAGCAAGTTGCCATCAAGTATGGGTGTGATTTGGAGTTGAAAATCAAATTTGTTGGTTTACAGTAAAGTCTGTTGGAATCTTAAAAATCTTGTTTAGTTACAACTGACAATTAGGAGGATATTCATACGGAAGTAGACAATCTCATCAGACTGTTACAGTTATAAAGCAAAATAAAACTAATAACGGTTACTTGTGAAGCACGGTGAAAATTACTATTATCTCACTTTCGGGTTTGCGAACACGAATTGAGTATTACTTATGCGCGTATTGATCAGGTGAGTCATCTAACGGCCTAAGCAGTTAGAACAATTGAACGAAATTTTCCTATCCTCCGAGGTGGATATGTAATTGAATGGCAATGGTCTCTGCGGTGGCTATCAGATTAATGAGGTTATATTGACACCATTTTCGCTACACTTCATGTTCTATGACTAACTGGGAATTTTGAAATGAATGGATGATCATTTGGTTTAGTCACTATATGTGTGTGCTATTTGGTTTGAAAGCGGTCAAGTTACCAACCAGTAGTGAAAGTTTCGTCAAAGCTTACCATCACGGCAGAATAGAATAGCGTAAGCTTGAACAATTTACCCGGTAACATTCCGTCACATTTTTGTTAGTGCTACAGACAATGGTAGCATAACGAAACCAAAATGTTTCACCCATGTGCAAATGAGTAAGCCGACACACTGTTAATAACACTTCACATACGCGTCACTTCATTCCGAGTTCTAGACAAAAACAACTGCAGATCACTGATCACACCATAAAGCTTACAGGTAGTGCAACGGTGTCTTTTGATAAACTGAAACTCTGCAATCTGCAGAATCTAACTGTTTCCAATGTAGTTATTAATCTTTCTGCAAATTGTTTGCGTAAGCTATGAAGTGTGGTAACTACCGTGTGTGTGAGGATGCGGTGGTGTCATCAGACAACTCATCCGATCTTATTCCGCCGATTTCTATCTTGAATTCTTTATTTGAAAATAATTCTCATAATTAACGATGTCTGATACAAAGCAAAATTTGTACAACCATTTCTTCGCATAAGTTACCCAATAGTTTAGTGAACGAAGTGATCGATGGTTTCTGTAAGGCGTATACCTGTGAACAATACCCACAGGTTTAGCACGTTTACTTTTGTCACACCACCACCTTGACAAATTTGAAGGCATTCGAATCGGCATGGTTATTGGGAGACGGGCTTATAAACTCCATTTTCTCAGTGCACATTCAATAAGGTATCTCACAATCCAGTCGGTAAATTGACTAATGTTGGATAACAGTGATTTTTGAGTAACAGGGTGTTCTGTGCAGCACATCACAAGTTCACTGTTGGCGGTTAACGCTTTGAATAGCCTCATATTTCATTTTGTATGTCAACCACCTTGTTTGCATACCTACAGCCTTAACTGTTTTTAATGTTTTCTCCCACAAGGACTTCTGAGAAGCCATTTTGGTCAAAAGGTTTCTTCAAAAGTATATCTTTGAAGTGACGTCTTTGATAGGAAAATGGAGGTATTACATACAACGAGGTAAAAACAAATATAAACAGCTGCTATGTATTCAGGAGAAAAATGTTTGTTGCTGGCCTGCTAAAGAAGATGAAATTTGGGCTACTGTTGTGCTGTGAACCCCCACCAATGAATCGTAGTGTACGAGTCAAACTTGCGGAAACTGAAAATCAGCGTTTTAGGCCAGGAAGTTCAAGAAATTCTAGACTGTATAAATGTGTATGTGCACTGTGTGGGACCTATTGACAAACACTAAAACTAGTGCTTACGAAGACACACAAGACATACAAAATAATGTGCGAGTTCCTGATTGTATGGTTTGACATAACTTGAAGTGACGGCTCAGCAAAAATCAACCTTCCAGGATGAACGTCATTTAAGGCAAAAACAAGTGGTGATTTGACGAGCTCAAGGTTAAAGATCCCCAGATCACAGTTGTATCGAGAATGGAGAAGTATGGATGTTCTTTGGGGACGTTCAGGTGCCGCAAAAAGCGGTCACGGTTGGACACAACTATAAACACTTTGCTAACTTGATGACGTTGCCGAAGAGCAAGGCGAAAGATTTGCTGAACACAGCGGGACCAGGATCTGCTGAGGGGGAGCCGGAGACTGATTTGATAACCTGGCCTACCACCATTAGTCTACACAGTGGTTTAAGGCAGCTTGACACAGAAAAACCGCGGATCCCTTCGCGTTTCCTGCCACTGTAAGTATTATTCACCAGGTTACTACCGGCATTCAATCAAAATGCTAACCGGTTGCTGCCGGTGGAACAGGTTATCGAGGCTCCGGCGTTGGCAGTCAAAGACGAAGTCCACGCTGCCCACGTTACCCGATGGATAGTCACTGATGAGCTCTCAAAAGTGACTCGGGAGTCAAGAGTTATGCCCGTACACCCAGTTCATGTGAACAATAATTCGGGGAGGAAACAGTGGAAAAGGTGTACAAGGTAGTCGAACAATTTACAGCAGATACCCTTACGGTGGTAAAAGCATCGCGAACAAACTACAAACAGTAAGGTTGCTTCGGTTATTGAGAAGGGACCATTGGCAGAAGGTGTACCCAAGCCGATGGTAGTGAGTGCTACTGAGAAAGGGGCGGCACATATATGGGTCCAGATTGACAGAAAAATACAAGGGCGGGAGATCAGAAATTTTAGAAGTTATCGGTCAGGTACCGTTTCCCAATAGGAACAGAGTAGCATCAGCCAAAGTCTTTCTGTCGAAACCCCGATTTTTACAGCCTATTCGTTCAGTTTACGGCCGAAAAAATGCACCGTTACTTGCGAAGGACGGAGATTCGAACGGTTTCTACAACTGGATTTTATATAAATCATCAATAGCCGAGACATTCCAACCACAAGGATCCTGTAGAATACCAACCCACCTCAAGACTGAAGTGAAAAAGTAAGTCTAGATTGGGGTGCCTTGGAAAAGATTTTAAAAATGCGAACGAGATAACACAAAACAGTCGTGTCAAGATGGTCAATCGCTGATATTTTGAAAATCTACAGTAAGCAAAATTGTAAACTGTGTTAGACTTACTCTCTGGGAAGTGATAGGCGGCAATCAAGCAGCATTCACGGTGGATGGAAAGTAGTATCACTTCGAGTGTTATGTTTCAGCTTATCCAGAACACCATTCGAACTTTGATGCTTGATGGTTCATTTGGTAAGATGGCTTGAAAATTTTTGCTGGGTGGAGATAATCTTGCTATTGATGTTAACAGAGTCGGAACTTGCAGGTTACCCTGATTCTGTCTTAAAGCGTATCAATAAAAGTAAACTTCGGTTCGATGACAATAGGTCCCAAATCGGACTGAAATCGGTAGAACTATTGGTATATGAATTTGGCCAAAGTGAAATAAGGCTATTTTCAACAAGACTACTGATGATGCAAAAGATTTTGGCTATGGGTTCCATATAACGAGAGTTTGTGCGTGGAACGGGTACCATAGTCGGTTCGTAGGAAAGCGTTATTCCGTTAAGCACGGTAAGATAAAAAATTGGCTGGACGTAAGTTGATGCGGTCGCATCGGCAAAGAATACAAGAAGAAGTCGATGTGTTGCAGTGAGGGTTAAAAAATAACTATATTCACTACTGGTGTTTTCTTCGAGCTAGAAGTGATAACAATGGGGACTGAATCCAGAAGACAAGTTTTCCGAGATCAGACATGCCAAGATACTTAAGAGGTTGAATTTGCAGAGAGTGTTCACTGACTTTCTGAATGACCAACTCAATTGTTTAGATTGTCAGAGTCTGAGAAACGTGATTGCCACTGAGTTACGCGTAGGTTGGCAAAGCGGTATCATATCTGTGGGTGTGTTCATATTAAAACGATCTAATAGATTGGGTGAAAACTACTTGTAGTATCATTAAGCGAGAGCGACAAACAAGAAAATTAGGGCGGTGTACACTTAATTTGCATTGCGCAACAAAGGTACTTTACACAGTTTGAACAGCATGCAAAATTAACGTAAAAACCTTTAACATACAAAAATGAAATATCGTCATTTAATAAAACGGACAAACTGCTTCAAAGCGTTCAATGAAGCATCGAATGACTGTGATCGTATCACTGAAGACATATCCAAACGTAAAGAGGGCATAATCGAGCATGTAGTCAGAGTCCTATCTACAGCAGAACCTGAAAATTCAACACCTGCAAATTGTTTGACAGTCATTTGGACTCTGAACTAGTGGTAACCCTACTAATCAGGCCAAAACATTTAACACAGAGACGACCCTAACGTTTGCAGAGAGGGTGAGGAATGTGAAGGACTCGGCAAGAAAATTAGCCCCGTGAACAGTGTGCCCACAGTAATACGATCTATGGACTATATCACTGGCCTTTTTCTTCGATTGCAGGTAGACGGAGGACTTCTCAAAGAGATGTTTGGAGTTAACGACTAGGTGACGAAACATGGTTTGCAGGAACTAAAGTGTTCATGGTGTTAAGAAGAAATTCTCCGGAAGTTGGCTGGTGTTCTAGGAAGGAGCGTAGGGATGGCAACACGTAATAATGAGAGGGAACTCAACATAATCGATTCCAGACAGAGAAAGTTCGGTCCCATCCATGTTGGAATAAGAAAGCAGGACGGTGGTGACATGAGCTCCGCTGTAGTGGTCATTCCGAGAAAAAGAAAACTGGTAGCAAATTACGACAGACACACCCGAAACACCAGGACCTGCAATTCACCAAAAAGAGCAAAACTGAATGTCTTTTCAGGCGAAAACAAAAAGCTTCCCTTCCAAACTGCTGATCGGAGTATTCCCTCGTGTGAATCAAGGCATCGGAATATGATTAGAGTGTAATAATTCGACAACATAATTATTCACTAAGGGAAGATGGGCTCTAGAGAATGGTCGGAATGTTGTCGTCACACAGTTGCCTCTCACAGAATTTAGTGGATAAGAATTTACTTAATATTTGTTCGCACAGTCAAAAGAGACACGAGTGGATTTAGTGTCAGGGTTGTAGAATTCATTTTACAGAAGTAAATTAAACTCACTAAAAAGAGACTGCTGACACAACGAAATATCGAAAATCCATCGTTTACCTGAACGTTTTTGTTGTTACTTCTAACGGTGCATCGCAAACAGTGACAGTAAATCACGAAAGAAAGATTCTCACCCCTAAGCTATTTAGAAAGGAGGCAGAATATGTGAGCTCAAAATGTCATATACATCGTGAGAACAGTTTCCAGAATTTTCGTTGGCCAGTTAGCTAAACCACGGTAGGAGACGCTAACCTTGTTGACAATCGTTCGCATGTTTAACTGCAACTGTAAGATCTTATACGCTTCTTGTTTTCCAAACTTATCAATTTACTGCCAACTGGAATGACGTAGAAAAAGCAAACGCGAAATAGACTGATAATTGCTTGCCAATTGCCAACATAACGTGCAGACAGAAAGGAAAAGTCATACGACAAGTATATTTGTGTTTGAACAACGACTGGCATGGATTCTAAATATACATGCACTATCCACGTTAACGACCAATGCTTTATCAAGGCTTCACTCCGAACCTATCGAGTAAACTGCGGGTGATCGAATAAGTTTACCACATCTATTTCTGTTGTTTTGTATGCAATTTTCACTATAAAGGCCAGTTAAGCCAACTTTATCCTCACGGTTAGTAATAGGCTTCTTTCAATTTTACTGGTAGAATGTAGTTGCCTCAATAACGAAGATGCTGTTACAAAACATGTGGTAACTGTGTAACCTTGTCGCCGGACGTGCGTTTGTTCTATAAACTGACAGATTTATGACCACGATTTAACGAGTAAAAATATTCGACGTGTTTTTGAACAGTGCTGTTATTTTAGTGTTATTCGTGCAAGTGACTGGTTATTTATTGGAAAACAGTATTTCTGATGAAGATGTGATTGAATGTTTTCTAGATCAATCGTCTTTGCCTAAGTGCAATTACAAGGGTATAGAATAAATGTGTTTAATGGGACGACAGCCGAAACGACTGTCCGCGACTGAGACATGGCTGTCATTTAACCTTAGACTAATATCCAATACAGTCTGTCACTCTTTAAAGTAAACGTAATCGGAATGCACTAAACAAAACTATGCTACACAAGAAGCTTTGTTCAGGTGTTACAACCTCCGTAACCATTAATTAACCACGACCAATCTGGCCTTGAACAAACTTTAATTCTGACCACTAAGTGAACTCTCCAGTCGGCGTCCAGTCCAGCAGTAACCACCATGTTTATTTAATGGTGTACCAGAATGATCACAAATTTAGGATATTTCATCAACATAAAGTATAGCTCAGGTATCCGTACTCATATTCGCTTCAGAAAAGGCGATTGCTCGCAGTTTGTAGTAAGATTGTCTAATCTAAAAATTTCAAATTCAACATCACGCACAATTGATCACAGCTTTCGCATTCCCGTAGACTTTCCAGTCGACTCCTTTCGAAAGGGTGATGTTCAATTTGAAATAAACTAAATCCTTACTACTCATCAGTAATCTAAAATACCGCATAGCAGGTTTGAAGAGATCGGAGATTTCGACCTGTCTAGGAAGTCCTAATCGCGGGGTTATCGATTGGAGTTAACAGACAGTAACTATAACTACCATACAGATTATCAGGCAACCTGATCATTACTCACAACCGAAAGTGGTTGTGCGTTCACATATGATAATTCTGTTGTGCTTGATGTGAGGTCAGTGGGGCAGTGGTGAACATGGTTGTCTCATGGAAGCGTGGCCGGAGTTCAAATCCCGGCAGTGGCAAGGATATGCACTACTGACGAGTTGCTCTAACGAAAACGAAACCCCAGTCTAGTGCTTCTTTTCGAAAGGGGCTGACTGGAAAGTCTATGGGAATGCGAGAGCTACGACCAGTTGTGGGTGAGGTTCAATTTGAAGTAAACCAACTCCCCGACTACTCATCAGTAACCTAAAAATCTTAAAAGGTTATTTTATTTATAAACAAAATCTATTCTAAAATGTATTAATAAACATGAACATAGAGGTATAGCAACTGATTTGCCGTATGTCACGTTTTCACAATCGATACGAAATAAGGTAAAACACTTTTTGAAGTTTTATGAAATCAAGGCACAGCCACAAATTCATAAACAATAGCTCACAGGTTAGTCAGCTCATTTCCGATGTCTCTCGGACATATTATTATAGCCAGCTTCAAGTAACTGATAAGATATATTTATCAGTCCTCGCTTTGAATCAAGATTTATTGGAGGCATTCAACTGCATCACCATTCTTCATCCAAAAGTTAGCAAGCCTACTGGCACCACAGAACTGCATCACAGACCTCTCAAGAGCAGCAGAAATTACCTACATCAAAGAAGTGCTAGCTGCTAACCAATATCCAAACGCGTTTATTGAGAATATAATTAAACGCATGTCAACTAAGGAGGTGACCATAACGAACAGAACTTTCAAGTCTACCGTGCAAATACCGTATCGTGGACAAACGTCTGAAAAAATTCGCTCCAAACTTTCTGAGTACGCTATACGGACCGTATTCTGGCTAGATAATACCTTATAACGACTAGCGATGCATCCGAGGGATTTAGCTTCTATAGGTGATCAGACAGACTGTGTTTACGAAATATAGTGCCGTGATTGCAATATCAGCTACATTGGGGAGACAAGCAGACAACTGAAAGTACGTGTTGCCGAACACAAAAGGCACACGAGGTATCCTCCTAAAGATACACTTCAACTTCGCAAACTAGAGAACGATTCGGCCATCGCACTTCATGCATTGTCAGAGAATCACAACGTATGTTTTGATCAAGCCCGAGTGATTCACAAGGGTCTGCCTTCCCATGCAGAGCGATGCTGTGCTGAAGCCCTTACGATTTACACACAACACGCTTGCATTAATCGCAGTGATAGCAAACCCCTGTCTGCAGTGTGGCGTGGATGGATAAACAACACCAGGCACAGACAAACCTTATCTACAACAGTCTTACCCCCACGCAATAAGCGACCGATTCCACCAACCAATTCACAGGCAGCGCAGATTGACCTAACCACGTGACCTCTGTTCCTTTGTTAATGTGATTTCGATTACAACACTCCTGAGGAAGGCCACCCGAGGTGGTTGAAACGTAGAGTATTACAACTTGCTCGTAACGGTGTGTTAGTCCCAATCCATTTATCAATAACATGTAAAACACGACACCCAAAATGTTCGACCACATTCGTACTAAATTTGGTGCGGATATCCCACCTATGTGTGAGCAATGTTGTCAAAATATTCGAATTCCTTTCCAAACTTCATTCGTTCTCTTTCCATTCTAAACTTACGCTGAAGGTATCTTTGATGAAGACCTGAGGTTACCTAATGGTGAACATTGTTGTGAGCAACGAATGAATTACCAAAGCCGTTGATGTTACTTCATGAGAGTTATGGCTTACTTCTCCTACCACACCAGTTCAGCAATTATTTCCAAGCAACACTATATGCGGCAATACGAACTACGTGTATTTCCACAACTCATAATTGCAATGAAGTCCTTCAATCTCTCGCAATTTTAGCCATCGGATGGGACCTTATCGTGAAACTCCAAAATGAATCTAACTTCATGGTTTATTAAGTTCTTGGTTAGAACACATAGAAGTGAAACCAAAAGAATTATGATACGCGAAGTTTTGACTGCCGTGGGTAATCTGTGTCTAACGACTCGAATCAGAAAGGTTACCGTAAATAAGATACATAAAGAAACAGACATCGTGTAGCTGGTGTTGTTGTGTTTGACGAGTGGTGCGTAAAATAGTTACCAATGGGAAAAGAAGCCTAGAAATTAACTGAGGTTGCAACATGAAGCAACTACGCAAACAAGGTTGGGCTAATAACTGTGCGTGTTTCCTTATGTACGTGTAAACAATGGCTGAGGGTTGTTCCGGAAGACGTGGGGAACGGGGGAACCTTGAGTCGTTCTTGCGCAGTATAATCTTACTCCACTCAGTTGGTCAGGCCAAACTTCTAACACTTCTGAACTGTCCATGTGGTTCATTTCTTGCGGTGCTTGTGATCGGCCGAGCATTCATCAGTAGAGGTCTTTTCTGATTACTGAAATGAACTTTTGGTGCAGCCGGACGGTCAATGAACGTTAGTTCGGAAGTATTCTGTTTCACTGTGTACTAAACGTAACAATGCTATTCGGTTGCTAATTGCTTTCTATGAAGACTGCACATTTTTCTGACTTAAGTAGCTTGATGACGGACGCCCTAGAGGATCAGAATGTTGCGACATTCACAATTCTTTTGTTTGCTGCCGCATAGTGACTTAACCGAGGATTCACTGTATAGTGGACATTTACACGGTGTATAGGACATTTTTTCACATCCAACTTGTTTACAAATCTGTCACCACCGTTCTGAACATGAGATTTTCCGAACGCGAGATGGGTTTCATGAATGGAATGACACTTAACTACTCGGTGATATGCTACAGATCGGACCCTTTGAATGCACGTCAAACTGATCTTAGCATTCAAGGTTTGGCCGATTCCTTGAAGGCTTGGGTAGTTTTCGTCAGAGAAATGGGAAGACTCAGATATCCCACTCTTCTACCACAAGTGCCATTCTCACCAACTTTAATGAAACGTGTGTGGTTTTCGCATTAGACGTCTACATTACGAAAATTACACCCTCTGTACTAGATTCCAGTCGCTGAGACAAGGTTGGCGTTAATGCAAATGGATCAAGCTTCGGTCACACGAAGTCATCATA
Organism: Paragonimus heterotremus; assembly: GCA_013368495.1. Taxonomy (NCBI): domain Eukaryota; kingdom Metazoa; phylum Platyhelminthes; class Trematoda; order Plagiorchiida; family Troglotrematidae; genus Paragonimus; species Paragonimus heterotremus. The sequence goes on along the minus strand of LUCH01000211.1, from coordinate 98,514 downwards.
CAATATGAAGTATTTCATAGTGTGGACAGGTGAAGGCGAACATAAACATTACGCTCATGTGTTTACTAGCTTTCTTACCCGTGTTATCCATTTAAAGTTTACCTCCTCATTGTAACCTTATTTGTTAATGATGGCACTCACGATATTTATGAGCAGATGAGATGCTCTGAATATCATGTATATCGGCAACGGTACCAACACTGTTGAAGCATATTCAAAAGTAATAAAAAGGCTGCAAGTTTTGGGTCACGGGAAGATTGCTAGTTGTTTGCTCATTCCTAATATTGGTAGGCACTTTCATCGATCTGAAGCCAGCTATCAAAGTGGGGTTTGGGAAGGAATGATATGGAACCATCCAGACGGAGCTTACTTCCGTGACTCACCAGCAGGTTAGGAACAAGGAGGTGCTCATTTGTTGCGTTGTAGTGATTGAGCAGTTAACTAAAAACTCTTTGCTGGTGCCCATCTGTGAAGAGCATCAGAATCCAAGTATAATGGAACTAAACTGCATGTTATTGCTTCGACCACATTTGTCTTTTCTTCCGAACGACAAAGTCACACTGTTGGATCGCTACATTGAGGGATGGAAACAAGCCCAACATCACTCTTGTGCGTTTTGGTAGCAGTGGTGATGCCAATATCTGCATGAACTGCGAGCTTATCATAAGTGGTTCACTGACTCACGTGGTTTGCAGGTAGGGACGCCATTCTCCTTTGTGATATCTACTTCTCGATGTATTTTGTCAAAGAGTGTAGTATTTGTTGCATCCTCAGGATCGGATAACCACGTGAGGCCAGTATTCGTGAAAACATCACAAGATACTGTGAGGCAAGAAACCAGGTTGTTGTATCTTCTGGAAGGTCACGACGGAAGTTACTACCGGTATGTAAAGCCTTGTTTTAGGATGTCTGTAGTCCCGTACGCAGATGGCCTTCGTGTCTTTGTTTTATAAAAGGCCAAATTGAATATAGAGGCCCATGTTGGACTTGCTGAAATTAACTTGGTAAGTGTGTACTTCCATGTTTGACGCGAGACAGAACGATGAACTCGCTGAACCATATTTTGTTTGTTTGTACAGAATCGATCCATAAGTTTGAGTCTGATTTTTCTTTAGATGTGTGGCGTGACCATTCTTAAAAAATTTTCCTATCACAACCGCCCGCATAAATTGTCTTTTTTCTCTTATTTTGAAACACTCAGTACTAACCTGATAAAACTTTCATGCTTGATATTATTTGACATGATGTCATCTTCATTTACAGCAGATTTTTCTAATGAACCAATTTCCCCTTGACCGGTGGTCGTTTGTGAACCCGTTTTTGGTTGCTGCATTTTGAACGTCTCTTATTGGTGGTTAGTTTAAGTATTCAGTTGAATCATATTCTAGGTGAGACAACACTTATTGTAACTTTACCGATAGTGCCATAAAAACTCTAATTCTGTCAATCGCCTTTTCTAACGTTTTCTGGATTTGGAAGACAATCCAATTAGTACGATTGCCTGAATCAACGTCATTGGAGTTGCCGACTACATCTAATTGAGTGAGTTATCTTAAATCACCAGCAGCGGTTTACTGTTAGCGGAGCCTCCGACCTAAATCAAAAGTCTTGATGGGCCAGTCGTTCGACCGAGCACTGAGGCAGGTGTTCACGTGTGCAAAGCAGTGGTCATTGAAATTTCACCCATAGCTCCACATAACATCGTCGTCGGTTACACTGTGCAGATAGTTGCTCCAGCGGACAGGATTCGTGTGAACTGTTTTAAAACGGAACTGATAAACGTGGTGTTGCATGTGATTCCTGTCATGATCACTCTGCGCAAAGCTTTCACCAAGAGGTGATTCTGAAACAACAAAACGAATAACTGTCAGTTAAAACCACACGAACGAATACAAGTTCATCGCTGAAATACACCGACCGTTGTGGATTGTGATGCAGAAGTCATTTCGTTTGTGCTCAATAAATTATAGTGACATTATAAAGGGAAGAAAGGAACGGCGGAATAACGATGAATGAATGCACCGTTTTGTAGAATGCAATTTTAAAGCCTGTTTATAAATGAAACTCGGCTTGGTTGTCAGAAAACCTGATGTAACAAGACTTCCATAGTTTAGTCCATTACATTTTTGCACGATACGTTATGTGATGCTCCCGACGGTATGTTTTGAATTTCGCCAACGCATTTGGGAACTCAGACCCAAACGATATTCGCAATATTTGATCTATTTTGCCTAATAATTCAGTTGACTGACTTCATAAACCACCCGTCCATGTTTACCCCCTTCATGATCCCCTTGTAAAATGTGATATAAATGTGATGTATTTAGCCTGATGATGAATCACTGAAAACGAGCTTGTTCGTTACACTGTATTTTTAATCATGTATACTTGAGACGTTGGAGAAAAATGTATTAATCGCGTGAAGTCTACATTCACACTCTATCGCGCCTTGTCTTTAGATCTCAATAGTCTTTGAATAGCTATGGTTTTAACCCATCCCACGTGTTTCTAACTGAACATACAAATTTTGTGGTTATTTAACTCTGATGTTGTCACTATGGACTACGTACATTCAAATGATAAACGACGTAATATATTTCAATATGCTATTAATGACCCGATGTGTTTCTGGTTGTCCGAAAAGTCAGAATAAACTACCATTAATTTACAAACCCCTCTGCAGCTAACAAACTTAACTGTTGATCACCACGGTTTGCAACCTTTGTTGTGCTAACCTTAAATTCCAAAATTTCGGCTGTTCAAATTCCTGCGGTCTACATGGGTGGATCAACAGTTGTGAATTCCTTGGTAAGGTCTTTCAATCTGACCTCCGTCGTCTAGCGTTTACAACAGTTCCCTAAATTGTTACACCTGGTTAAGTAGTTTGTTCGCAGTTGCGAACTCGTATATTGGTTACGGCATTTTACTGTTTTATTTACTGGTCTTATTGATGGTGGTCTCACGCTAATACTGCCTTCTTTTAATGTTAATCTAGAAACTAAGACATCTTTTTAGCCGACCTAATTTACTGTCATTAAGTTAAGCATTACCGGTTGTAAGGGATTTCGTCACGAGAGATTTTCTGGTCATCGGTATCCATTACAAACCGTGATTTTTCAGCTTGTTTTCTCCTTACAGGTAGTTTTGTGCACTATCGTTTACGAGCTGTCATTCACATGTTTCAAAGATGACACAACATATGTAATCGACATAAAGCTGCCAATATATTCAGAATACAGTTTCGTAAACTTTGCAGTGTTTCTTTCTTAACTTTGGCCCTATTGATTTCTTTTTGCTTTCTCTATTTTTTTGCGTGCAGCCGAAAAGTCACCTAACAGGTCCAATACAGCTTCGTTTGACGTAATTTTGCTTTACTTCACTTTTTCAGAGCAGCCGTACATTAGATTGACTATGCCTTCCCTAGTTTATATGAGTGTGTATCCTTCTGGTCGACAACATCACTTTCTGAATTTTGTTAAACCACGAATTTTTAAACGCTGTTTCATTAACGGTTCGTCTTAGATTCTTCAATATTTTCCCACAAACACTTCAAAAACGGCCTCAATTGGAATAACAAAAAACAAATTATCGAAATTGTATGGATCTCTATTCAACAACCTCGTAAGATTCAAATTGGATTGCAATTTCGTCATTCATCAGTAAATTACAATTGCGAACAGAATGTGGTTAGCCATCCTCAATTTGCACGACAGGTTTTTTTCTCATCACAAATAAGTAAAGAAATCCACCGGCCAAAAACGAACTCTGGTGGTGTGAAGTCAAGAAATCTCAGAACAGAATCTGTGATGCTTTTCTGCTTCCAGGTACCCACTCCACTCTACGCAAGCATTAACACACAGACAAATGAACGTACCGTCTGATTACATTAGTGTGGCGTATAGGTTGGATTATCAAGATTTGTAGAGTGCTGTTAACAAATTGTCAGTGCATTTGCTACGCACACAAAAAAACAAACTTACATACTCATGAAGACACATAACGGAAAACGGCTTATATAATCTAATTTTTTGTGTGCAAAATAACCGATGGCAAGCAATGAAATATCATCAGATTCACGTCGGACCACCTTCGCTTTCTAATCACGTTGTTTGCGGTACACTCACCAATGTGAAACGCACAGTCTGTGTCGTAATTTCACATATCGTTAACGAGTCAGAGAGCCCATTAAGCTAGCTGTTATTTTTCAAATTTATAGAAGAAAACTTTAATCAATCGGACGAAATAAGTTTTAAAATTAACAGAATTTAATTTAATTTTAAATGTTGCAATCTACGTGCACACACTTTTGAAAGGAAAGTAAAGTAATGAAATTAAGCTGATTTTGCTCTGAGTGACTGGTAACTTGTTTATTTAGTAACAAAAAAGGTGTTCAGGGGATACTTAGTTTGGCATCTTCAGCAAAATATTTTGATTCACTTCGTACGAATTGGAAAGATGAATACCAAGGGGAAAAATTACTCTCAACTCGTAAGTAGTGTTTGTCAAATGTATAGATTGTACATGAGTTGAGCCTCCAAATAGCTCACCGTTTTCTTTCAAATCTGGTGGGGATAATTTTAAAGTATCCTAACGAACCCGCAGTTTAGTGTTAAATTCTTGACCTTGAAAACGAATAAAGGTTTATCACCGCTGAAACTTGCATTTACTATACAATCATGTTGGTCTATTAATGCTTACGTCTTCGGTAAGAGTGTTACATATTTCGAAGGAGAATTCGTGTTATGACTTCAACGATAAAATCTAGTTTATTTCCATTACTGGCACATATTCGATGACAAGATAAGAAGCATGTTGGTCCTCCCTTTTCTATTCCCTAAGAAGGCCAAATCAAAAAACACTTTATCCATCAAGGAATTGGAACAATTATTAATAAACACCTTTCAATATGTTAGGCATGAATAAAAAAAAGGATGCAATGACTTTAAAAAACGGTTGCTCGGGATTCAGAAAGAATTTGTGATGTATTTATTCGGAAAGTAGTCAGGCGGAGATCTAGGTAGAGAACTACTAAAAAAAGCACTTACTTTCAGAGCTGGTCCACATTTGGACCGTAAAAATATACGTTAACTACTCCGAAAGCCGAATATTGGATAAGTGTACAAAGTAAACTATTTTTAAATAATGTTTTTCGTCTGCGCTTTACTGATAAACGTTTCCATTTTCGTGAATTTTCTAAGCCAAATTATTAGTGTTTGGAAATTCGTTTGTGGAACGATAAACTTAAGCAACAAATCGATAACGTTTGATAAAATGAAATAATATTGCTATGCAAACATGTTTTCATTCATTTTATGTTTTTATTGTTCGGAATCTGTACGATTTGTTAATGAGGAAGACTGTGGTTAAATTATTTAAAATCCGACTGTGTGGATAGTAGAACTAAATTTATCATCTAAGCGGGTAATACTGTTGATCTCATTTTCTTCGCTGACTTGGTTAAAGCGCTTATTTATGTGCCTTGTGTTCTTGGAACTTTTCCGTGTCTTCATCCACACTAAAATAATCATTATTCTGAACTGGGAAACGTAATAAATTCAGATATTTTATTACTAATAAAAAGACGAGGCAAGTGATACTGTTCAAAAACACTGCTTGCACTCGGATTTGACGAAACTTCCCCGAGTACAGAGGAACAGCATCTCCGGTAAGACGAAGAACGCGAATGCCGTTTGTTGAGATTGACAGGTGGGGAAGACGAACGCTTGAGCAGGATTATGCCTATGTACGAGTCGACATTAAGTTAAGCCCATAAGGAGGTACCTGACGACTACATGAGAGAAATTTGATAATCTGTAACTAAGAAACTATTTAAAATGGTCATCCTGCTTAAATGGTACAGACAAGTGTCTGAGTAAGTCCAGAACTCAATAAAGGGTAGAACACAGATAAATATAAACTTGCCCTAACGATGAAAGACGATTTAATTTAGTTTTGATGGTTGACTCATTTCGCGTATAGAAAACTTATTCGCCATCAATAAACCCCTGGGTGATCATCAGAATTATAACGTGTAATTTTTGATAAAATTCCCGGATATCTGTTGAGTGGAAACATTGTCTTTGATGTGCGTTTTGTCTGATTTTCTCTTTAACCACAAAAAACGAATTAACAGTTCTGAATCACCCACGGAGAAATAATGATAGCATTGGTTGCTTAACAAAAGGCGCTACAGACGTGGTCTGCACTTATTACGTGAGAAAATGCATAAGATTAAGATAGAGAGTAGTCACCAAAAATAGCGTTGTTGTATTTTGGAATACTAATACAACAGGTTGCACGTGTCAAAATGAATTACATCTAACCATTCCTTACAACAGTCTTCGGTAAGCAAACATTAATTGTGGCAATATTTGCAAGTTCTACTCTAATCAAATAAACGAACTTTTAAGCAAAATCAATAGAGTGCTGCTTAAAAGTTCCATAACACCGTTCTTGATGTCGCGATTCTACCGCTAATTATAAGGAATCAGTGCATTATATCATCATTCTGGGTAAGTTGGACTGCTTGGCTTACAATTCCTGGTATGAACAAATAAAGGTATACATGGTGAACTAGTGAAAAGCTTGAGAATGTCAAGAGCTCAGGATGACTCGAAAGGGATAAAAGCTTAGACGTCAGCTGTTAACGAGCACTCGAAGCGGCAAACTATGCTATGGGTGTCGCTGCATTTAGATAAATCCCCCAACGGTCAAAAGTTTGTCCGACGTGTCGGGAGAAGTGACGGAAAATTGCTACGGCCAGTGAGCAGGTACTCATGTATTTACGAACTGAAAGATGATATTTGGAGAACTGAAACTAAAGATGGGATGTCACAATAAATACTACGAAGCACTTTATATACACAAGTGCACGAACCTACAAACCTGCAAACAAAACAGTCCAATAGACCGGCTATTAGCCGGGACTAGCTGTCCACAGATGCAAAGAGGTAGAAAAAAATCAGCTTCGGTTCTTTCTAGTATTTATTATCCGCTTAACCATATGACTCAAGAGTTTTCTCGAAAGAGATTAACATATGGTGGCCAAAATGCTGAAAGTAAGAACTACACATAATCACTGCCATGTTACTGATTTTCTGTACAATTTTGTCAAAACCACGTGACGCCTAACGCACTCATGTTAACCAGCAACACTTTTGCTTTGGACAATGAAAACATTATGTAACAATGCATCCATATGAAACTGGTACTTCCGAATGTATAACAGCGCGTTGCCATTGAACTTGCACGATAAACTAATCAGCTGTCTCGGCAGATCCTAATCAACGATTAGATTTAGCATAAATGTTACGGATTGAACGTTACTTGATTTTATTCAACGATCTCGTGATTTTTCAGTCTGGCGAGTTCAGTCAAAGTTAGCCGACCGTAAAATTTACTTATCTGCAAAAGCTGTATCCCAATAAATTTGGTGTTCAAATTATGGTAACCAAAATTCCATTTATTCGCCTGTGCTCAAAATCGTTGCTCACAAAGTCTACCTTACCGAGAAGATTTGGCTGTGGGGTTTTTGCTCACGGTCGAAAGGTTTCCTATCATATATTTACACGATATAGACAGAAAATTTTGGAAATTCCGCGGAACGAAATATGACCAAACGATCGGTCTTGGTGACTCCAGGTTGTGGTTTTAATTATGGGTCTGAACAAAATCGGCCATAATCACTGAGATGCTGACCAGTTAAGTGTGCAAATTTTGCCGTCCAAAATGAACTACGTTTTCACATATTTAGCAAACGAACTGCAAATTCACTCTGGTAAGTGGTCAGCAGTTGAGTTGCACAAAGTTAGTCAAAACAGTCAGTTTTATGTTATTAGGTTGTTAAAACTGTTGATGCAACTCAGTATTACTCAAGATAACGCCGAAGTATGTGAAAATGGAAATAATAGAAAACACGTTCCAAATAGGTTATACACCGCATAGACACTGACATCTAACATCATTGACTGTGTTGTTGAGACACATACCAAAAAACAATTTTCGATCACTTTCTCAGACCTGCTGCAGGCTGACGTTCCTACAACTGATGACGGCAAAGAGTCTATCTCGTCATCTTTTACCATTGTCCTCGCCCAGGCCTGACGTCAGTTGTTTACCACAGTCTCTTAACTCAACTTGGTCACCGATCTTGTACGGGCGTCATCTTTGTATGTTGTGCTCCACGTTGTATCTTTGTTTGTTTTGGCACTGTGTTTATGCAGTCCGTAAGAGCCCTTGGTCTCCCAGTAGTTGGTGTTAATGGGGTATTACTTTTTCTGCTTTTTATATACACACATATCTAACAAAATCATAAGATCAATATAATGTGGGCTCAAATTGAAAACCCCGCTCTCCCACCTACTTGATCTTGCGGTATCTGAACCATAAATTTAGTCATTCTTCTCATCCATTGTCTCTGCTGTTCATTCATTCCTTTACTGCTTTGCTGAAGCACTGTATTAACCCTTTTTCCTATACTTAGTTTGAGGATGTTCGTGAACTTAAAGGTTGTTCAGCAGTTTTAGAAAACACAGTGACACTGTGGCCTTTTGTGATGAGCCAGCTCGTTGTTCAAGAAGGCAGATGCAAAAGTTTTGTCCTTTTTACTGACCGTAGGAATGGCGCCCACCAACCTTGTTAGATTGTTGATCACCACTAGTATGTGGCGATCTTTTCTTGAACTTGTTGATAATAGATCACAAGCATCCATACCCCACCCGTGGGTAGATTATTGTGTTACAATCGACAGCATCGAAGATGTTGTCGCCGTCGTTCCCCGATCATTTCGGATGCTGGGGAACATACGAATCAAACTGATCGTTTCATTCTGCATGCTTTGACAAAAAACTCTACACTGAGACCAATCTGAACAAGCGCCCTATCGCGATGTTAACATCAGCCTATGAAAGCTAAATTACATTTTTCTTCTAGTCGGTGTGGATAAGTGCCAGCCACCTTGTTCACCATCCGTCCATCACCTTAACGTCACTGACAAGTTGACCATTTCCCACATATAAACAGTCTCAGTTTTCTTACAACTCCAACGACAAAAACTATTCCTTGGTTTTGATTCCTCCCGTCAACATTTTGGAAGTTTCGCGTTCTTGGTTATCTTGCAGTTGTTTGTTCAATATTTTTTGTGTACGATCAATAACCTGTTTACATGTGCAACGCGATAACTCGTTCGGTGTTTCAATGTTTTTTCCACTACCATATCCTATGGTAAAATTGAATTCTGGTAGTCAATGTGGGAGGAGTATCAGTTGTCTGCGTTGATCATTTGAGATCTTCAAGCAAAACAAGGTCGCGTAATTCATCTCAACATGAAATTTTGTTGCTGTCAGAAAAACGTGTGAATTTCATAGCACCCGGAAGATGGCAAATGGGTCTTCTCTTGTAGGCGAATGAGTTGAGTGATCCAGCTGCCAAATGGCACTCTGAGGAATGCATGTTGTTCGCTCGCACAAAAAGGTGGATTTTGTTGCCTTTGAGTTACTGGTAATTTCCATCATAATAACAATTGTGAACATGTTTTAACGAGCATATTCACACACAGGGGACTGGATCGGCAGACTGAACCGTTAGTGGTGTTTTGTAAATAAACTCACATGAAGTTAACTCAGCTACAGCGTCTAACATAATGTAAACCCGAAATCGCGGAACGTTTTAAAATTTAAGAAGGTCATATCGGTCCACCCATCGAAAGTGAATGACGATAATCAGCACTATTTTACTCTGGTAAATCATCCTTTATTCCATTCCGTTGCGGTTTGTTACCGGTTTATTCACTTACAGCCATCACAAACGTAAAACATACGGGCATGTGAAGAAATACATAACGACGGATAAATAGATTCACAAGGAACGAGAATGCACACATTCATACCAAGTATTATGCGGTCAATATCAAGGTTACTCAAATGTTTGCATCACCCACCTTGGTGCACACAATGTTAGCTGATGAGTTCTACTCAAAATGACTTCTCTATAGGGCAGTAGCTTCATGATTACGTGGTAATATTGTGAATGGGCTAAGTGGTTTAACGCGGCGAAGTGTTCTCATGAGGCGTTTACTAGTACGAGGGAAAGTCAAAAAGTAATGCCAATGTTTTTAATTCTGGTGAAGTTTTTCATAAAATTACCAGAATTTTTTCTCAGATATAAATGATTATATCATTTACGCTATGTAATAGTTTGTTTCTTACTTTTCATGTTTTTAGACTCACAAGGAAAATTCACAATGGCTGCGCCCGTAGAGTTGCGTCAGAAACAAAGAGCATTGATTGAATTCCTTGTTGCTGAGGGGGAAACCCCCATGAACATTCACAGACGATTAACAAATGTGTTTGAGGACAATATTGTAAATTATAGCAATGTATGCAGGTGGGCCCGTCGTTTGAAGAATGAAAAGGTGGGAACTAAGAGCGTAGCCGATAAACCCCGTTCTGGCCGTCCATCCGCGTCTGTCAATCCTGCCACCAAAGCAAAAGCAGATGCTCTGATCAGAGAAGACAGGCGTATAACTCTTGATGATTTGGCAGAAAACCTTGGAGTGAGCCATGGAAGTGTTTACAACATAGTCCAGTCACTTGGCTTTTCAAAAGTTTGTACCCGCTGGGTACCGAGAGAGCTGACTACCGAACGCAAGACTGCAATGAACTTCGTGAACAAAGTCAAAGAGACAACATTTTCTTTCAAAGGCTCGTAACAGGTGATGAAACATGGGTTCATCATCATGAACCGGAATCAAAGAGGCAGTCAGTGGAATGGCGCCACTCATGATCACCGCAACCAAAAAAGTTAAAGACGCAAAAGTCAGCTGGAAAAATCATGGCGACTGTCTTTTGGGATACTCAAAGTGTCTTTCTGCTTGATTTCTTGCCTAGAAGACAGGCAACAAACTCTGACGCTACATCGAGACCCTAACGAGACTCAGAACAAGAATCCAACGAGTGAGACCCGATTTGCCAATCCGCAAATCCTCCTTCTGCAAGGCAATGCTCGACCGCACACAAGCATCAAGACAAGGGAGACACTGGCCTCATTCGGGTGGACAACTTTACGGCATCCTCCATACTCACCAGATTTAGCACCTTCAGATTATCACCTCTTCGGCCCATGAAAGAGGATTTGAGAGGCAAACATTATTCCAGTGAGGAGGAAGTGAAAACCACAGTGAGGAAGTGGCTCAAAGAACAGACAACAAAATTTTGCGAGGCAGGGATACATGCGCTCATTCAAAGGTGGAACGTTGCTATTGAGCGTAACGGTGACTATGTTGAGAAGTAGGGATGTGATCCACAGAGGACCAGCTTTATTTTGATGTATACTACATGTTTCTGTGTTGGTAATTATACCTGTCCGACATAAAATGGCATTACTTTTTGACTCCCCCTCGTAAGTGCGGTCGAATTACGAGCAGCGAACTCATCTCTCTGACAATGATGTGATATCAGCTGTTTTAACTATTTTGAAGCACGTTTTTCTATTTGCTGATATGGCTGCCTACCTGTCTTGCTCATGTAAATGTTTGCGTTTGTGGTCTGGTTAGATTCGAACCGCAGACAGAAACCGCATTTCTAAACACGGCAAGCGCTTCAGCAGTTAAGGAACCACGAAGTGATCTTGCAACTTTTACATTTGGATTTTACTAGACAGGTGTATACAGGTTTCTCTTATAAGGAATTCACCAGATGATTTAAGGGAATGACTGCTCTGGCAGGATTTCTCAAGCAGTTCATCTTGAAATCCACAAACGCCACTGCTGAGCAGTGAGATCAAACCACAAATGAGTAGTAGTGTTGTGAGCCAAGAACGCGGATGGCGCAAGGTTACTTATTCAGGAAAGCGATACATCGGTTATGTGTTTAAACATAACAACGAAATAAAACACTCATCTGCACACGGTGCTGGACCCAGACGGCCACGGTTGCCGCGGACGCCAATACTCAGTTCCTTTACGTTTCTTTACATACCAAAAGCCATTCCATATGATGCTGCACTCGGATGTTTCTTCTTGTATTTTTCCTACGACTACTTTAATGTCAAAATCTATGTTCTGACCCCCCTACTGAATAGCAGTGGTGTGAATAGTATGGTACGATCGCTCCTCCTCCTCCCTGAAGTAGTTTTTGTTGCCAGTCACTTAAAAGCCACTCAAAATTCTTGACATTGTATCAGCTTTACACTTAATTATTAATCACGGACGTTGTTAAAGTGAACAACCAGCAGACACTCCATGTTGAAACAGTGACACAGCCTTTTCGTTGGGGCGTACGGTTGTTAAAATATAAATATGATATTCAACCTTATCGTGTGACCACCGGCCTGTATGTCTTCGAAGTTGTTCAGCTTGGGTTAGATACCTTGCGGACGTTTGATGGCTAAGCACAAGCAGTTCAGCTTCGTCTTGGTATACTGAAGTGGACCAGAAACTAACTTGAAGCCACCGTCTTTTAAGAATATCATCCATGAATCCGAGTTTTGCCTGATGTATGGACCAATTTGTCCTATTTCGCTACAGAAACATTACATGAAACGAAAATGGTACCCCATAATCTTTATATCAGGAAAACCTAACCGAACTGAATCCATGAGAGACTTCAAGCGGCTACCATGTTGCTAACCGTGAACATCCGTAGATCAGAGTCTTGAAGCTTGCTTCTGAGCGGTTCTTCAGTGGCGAATCACTCACTGGTGATCAACGATTGCGTAGCGGACATGCACAGGAGACGAAAACATTCGAGTAAACACTGGAGTTGCAATCGCAAGTTTATCATTGCGTCTCCGATCAGCGGACTAACACAGATAGTCATGTTACTATGTAGGTTTTTAGCCAGCCACCCACCTCACAGCCCGTTAGAGTCGTTAGTTTGTGGCATCAAACTTTTTTGGATACTGATCAGCTGCAGGCAACTTGGTTGGTATAGGTTAAACAGTATACAGCTGATTGCAGCTTTCCGATTCTCAAAGGCCCTCCAGTCAGCCCTTTCCTACTGAAGTTGACAATGGATTAACGTCCGTAAATCGTCATGTATTGTTATCGCCGTCATAAGAGAGCCTTGGGTTTCTTGCAAAAAATGCGCACTATCGTTCTTGGGGCAGTTAACCTCGTTCTTGCTTAACTCTTATCTCGTTGGTGGTACAACTGGCTTTAGCTTCAATCGAATTTTCAGTGTGCCCAAGTGCGCTTATCTATGCAGGGATAGTCTTACATTTTTGAGATAAGTAGGCTCAACAACAAGACGCGAGGCTTGTCTGTCGGTGAAATTGCAGTGTCCAGTAGATTCCATAATTTGCATGGGAAAAACAGTCTCCACTGACGCTTTGTGCTCTTATTTACTTTTATTTTTACTGCGTCCTCAAGCCAACCAGGTGGGGTGAAGTTTCCCATAGGTGAACAAAGCTTCCGGTGACAATGTCCTGAGTTGTGGTTTAGGTCAATGAACAACTAGTGGAAATTGGATAAAAATGACTAGTCAGCCATATTTGGAGATGAATTATTGGTTGTGAAATGTGGGACTTGACCACAGACCTGACCAGTGTGGGCCGTGACTGAGAACTAGTCAGCGGGATATGAAATCAGCACAAGTCGGCTTGCCGCCACCACCCAAACACATTCATCAGCAGGTTCAACTGTTGGGATTAAATGACTAAGAAGCGCAAAGCCTTCAAACGTAATAGTGGAAAGAATTTTAATTCATGACTTTCTAAATAACTCCTTGTCTTTTTGACCCTAACAGCCTATGTTGTCCAAAAGTTAGGCTAGTCTCCTCCTGGTTTATCATTTGTAGGATCGTTTGTTCCTTATCGTGATTGTAATACTGATTTCTCAAATGACGTTCCATTAACACACACTGTTAAACACAGTCCATTACAAAAAGGCGCGAATGATGGAAGGCACAGTTTTGGAGTGGTGAGCATGGAAGACACGGGAAATGCCAAAGGAAAGCGCGTTTGGAAAACAGATTCAGAAGTTTGTGGTGGTTAAGAATGACATTTGCACTAATCGCAACTAAAATAAAGCTAGCTTTGACAAGCCTGTCCCTGCAAACAAAACTGAATACGATGTGGAAAGCTTATTGAAATTGAAAACGTCAAGATGGCCAAAGGTGTGAATTAACAGATGTGTTTTTGAGGATTATCATCACTGCATTGTATGTTACTCACATCTGGGTCGTTTCTCCGTGAAATTGTGTGTAGGTTGCCACAGCGATAACCGGGCGATAACAGTGCATGTTGTGTCAGAGGTAGAATAAGAAACAAACAACCGACACAGGGTGGCCAAGCGATTTCTAATCATTCAAAATTGCAGAAGGACATATATGTTTGTAATGACCACAAGGCCACGTTGTATAGGCTGAACAATAAATAGAAGTTGATGCTAGCTTGTTGCTTCACAAAAGTGAAACGCCGTTAATTAAAAACTGTGATTATCCCACAATTTATGTGAGAATTGGTCTTAGGACAACACACAACAGGCTGTATTTATACTCATTGGGTTAATACCTCACTGACTGGTAAAATTTAATTAATTTGCTGGTTCAACCCATACGACTGTTCGGAAAAATAAATATATGTGAAATTTGCTGCCGATTGATCAATACAATAATTTACTTATACCACAGTCTGACTCTAAAATCCTTCCATGAAACTGCCCAACAGTATGAATGAAGCAAAATTAAACGCTGTCAGTTTTTCACTTGGTAACCTTGAAATTATGCTCACGTTTGCGAAACAACAATATCGAAATAACATACGTCTACTCATAAGTTTTTTATCTCAGCTGAACAATATGTTATTCAAACCCATTCACAACCGTTCCGTAAATTAACCACCTTGGGAATTTTTTCTCGTATGGTCAACTGATTTCAAAAGAACATGGCATACTCGTCAAGCGTTCTGTGGAACAGCATCAATGATCTGCTGCTTAACTGCCTGTCAGTAGAATAGTGTATGTTGTGAATCACATTCATACATATCAATATAGACCCATCGTTAAAAATACATTAGTATGCAAACGCCTGACGTTTTGCAAGCAGCTAGTATTTTTTGTTAAATGTGCATGTTTCAAATTGTTGGAAAGAGGTGAACCTCGGAATGGCAAATTTGTTGTATTGTCTGCTTCAAATCGCCAGTTATAATTAGACTGGTCAGGTTTTATTTTACGAACTTTCAGAAGCAGTAGGCGGAAACAAATAACAAAGTTTCATGTTGCTACTTTATGAGACTAAAATTAAATTCACAATGAAAGATAAAACGTCGAAACCGTTTGATTGTAACATTTTGGGTTAAGTATCATAAAAGTTAATTCAACTTGTGTCTCGTGTTTCTTTTTACAAACAAGGCAAACCTTTCTTATGTACTATTCACAAAAGAATTTTGATGTTTCATTTCAAATATACCACCACTCTTGCAAGACGTTTTCATAATCTTTCCTTATACTGAACGCGTAGCCAATGATAACATGATTTTCACATAATAAGGTTCCGTAGAATACCCATTGGGATGAGGTCCAAATACCACACTAGCTGATCTAGATATTGAACATTGCTATCTCAAAACACTTCTTGAGAGATTGGATATATATCGCGGCAACATCTGACCAGAAAACAAAGTTTTAAATTAGTACGAAGATGTGAAACACAAGCGTCTGCATCCCTCCCGTTACTGCTAATTTTGTCTTTTTGTCAGAAGTAAATCATTCTTGAACAGTCAAAAAGTCATCACTGTTTTTTAAGAATGGGTGACAATCCATTTCATAGACTATGTCACTAAACTTTCTTCTCGTAAGATTTGTAAACTGTTCAATCACTAAAAATAGCTCTGTCCAAAGGATCACCACAAGTAATGCAATGTTCTGTCCAATTCAACTAATGTTGTGTATGTGCTCCAGGCTGTGAATTCATATGTGCAGATTTGAGTGTTAGGTCCAACAGAGTGTTCGTTACAGTTGCCGTGTTAAAACTCGCAGATTCAACCATCCTTCATGCATGAATTTGATGGGGCATGTTTTCTGCTTTCTTTACTGTGATTCCACGCAATATGAAATAGGTTCATCCAGGAAAATGCTGATGGTTGAGAACATTGTCTACTCATTATGACATCGTCGCAAATCAATACCTTTCATTCGCATGCTCTGACAAGTGCAGTGCACAAGACCTGATTAGAACCACACCAGTAGAACCCCTATCATCGACCCCGAATGGAAGTAAACTAATGAACCTGTTTGTTAATTTTATAACCGGAAATTCAATGAACTTAAATCACAGAGTGAACATTACATAATGAACCGAAAGTCAAGGCTTTTACAACAAATCTCCTTACAACTGTGTTGGATTTAATTTAGCCTTTTTTGCGTGCCGTTGTTTGAAGTTTATTTTAATAAAAAGACAGCAAACGTTGTGTTACGTGGTGTTACATACTTTTGCAAAAGAAGGAACTGCAGATGAAAACGTGACCAAACAATGAGGGATATTGTATGTAATTTGGTACCCAGTGAGCATCGCTAATGAATGTGAGCTGAACAAAGTTGTCAATCGTGAGTTATTTGTTTACAAACGAGCACCAGAGAACAGTTATATTGTTTCAATTCCCAACTCTCAACTCTCGTTACAGGTATGAGCTATTTATGAGGTCAGGAATGACTATTCAACCAGAGGGATGTTAACAAACGATGCTATTTTGTGTTGGTAGCGTACTAGGCCTTCGTTTCAGGTTTGCAATATTCATCCAGATAACTCCTTTTAAAAGATCTTCAATTTTTGTTTACAAAAACCCGAAACATCTTCCTTAGAGGGTCGATACATATTAATTTAACAGACATTATTTTTATGATGAACGTTTGCTTGTTTTTCTGTGATAATGCCAACAATGCACACTAAATCGACATATTTCTCGATAATGTGCTCGTGTTCGAAGAATATATGATTTCGAATCTGTCTTACTAGAAACTTTTTCTCCTTCTGCTTATCTTCGAGTGACTTTTCTATAACCGCTTCTTTGGAGAAATTTGAAAGCCGGGCTTTCTTCGTGTGCATCTGTTTTAGAGAACATTGAAGCAGTAGATCGAAAATAAACAAAATTCAGGATTAACATTTACCATTATCAGATCTAGAAGTGTATATGCCAGGAGGTGCATAACTAGATCCGGTAGTTACTAACAAACTAATCCGATTTATCCAAATATACTGAACAGAATACCGTTATCACATAGATGAAAAGTGTAATCTGAAAACTAAATGCTCCCGAATATGATTTTGAGATAGGATGCAGCTTGAAAACGCCTTCTACAAAGTCGTGCATTCATAAATGGGCTAGGTACTGAGAGAGTGAAATATGCGTGTGTACCTACTAGAGACCGATAGCAGGCGGTAAGGATCAATTAAAATCAAACTGGATGAATTCAGTTGTGCACACGGTTCGGGTTGGAGTGTATGGGTAGCGATAGCTTAAGCTTTACTCAGTTGATTGAGACGCACATTCGTTGATAAATTATTGGTGGCGATTAGACGAGACTCGGTTTTTACGCATTATTCCAAACTAAAACTTTCAACTCATAGCCGATCACAGGTACGACATTGTATTTTTAGTAGTAGATGCTACTGTCGGCTTGTACAGTAACAGTTTTAACGAAGATTGTGCTTTCCACTTAGCTGGGCAGGATCAAAGCTATCTCCTTTCGTATACTTCATACCAAACCGCATGTACGACAGAATTCTTGCAGATGCTCCATCTTTCTTAGTTTGATTGTAATCAACTGAACTGGAGTCAAACAAAAAACGATGTTATAATGTGAACAGCACTCTGCACGAAGTGATCACACAAAGCTGCTTTTCCAATAATCCTTTATTATGCACATTCTCGTACTTTTGTGAACGCTTTTTACTTGTATTCAGGTTGTCTGATGGCCTCCGTGCAACACAGTAACTAGTTTGTCAATAGCAGTCGATAACATCAATCAAACCGAAATGGAAGCGATTTAACCTGCCAAACAATGGAGTTATTTCAGGTGAACTCCGGGATATTTGGTTGATACAGACTGAAAGTCACCGGTACTTGAGTGGAGCCTTCGTATTTAGGAAAGCTAGTCAGCCACTCTTTTACGAACGGTAGCCAAGCCTCGAGGTTCTCTGTTACTGGAGCTGATAATTCTGCCCCTTCCTCGTTCCTTCAACCTCAAACCCTGACAATTTTTTGCCACCTATTTTTGACCTTTCTCTACCTCCAGAAAACCTAATGAAAGCCTCGCACGGTTGAAAAAACTCGACCTTTAAGTATCCGTTATCTTTATTTTCGACATAGCTAATCAGAACAGAACCTCTCAGACATGACCTCCACTTTTCAGCTCTATGGCTTTGTAAAAGGATTAATGGGTGACACATGCTCCCGGAATATCTGATTAACTGAGAAACTTTCAAATACTGAACAACGGTGCGTAAATCGCCTAATTTCAAGAACTGTTTGTTTCAGGAAACCCTATCGTAAACAGCTGAATTCGGAGGTCAACAGCAGGCGCACTTGAGCGGTCAGTTAATTAATGGTAGTGAAAACAGTTCATTGATAGAATTCAATTCTCAACCCAAACTGTTTTAAAACAACGCAAGTTTGTTCAGCAAATAAGTGCATTAGGTCAGTTCAGCATCATGTTTTCCAATGAAGGTCTAAACGTGGGACTGTCCTAACGTTCCCAGTCATCCTAGACAAGTACCATTAAGTAGTACAGTTGTAATAAGGTACGGTTTTGTGACAAACCAATTCAAAATGATTGCTTGTTACACTTACATCCAACAAGTTTTTTGTTTCAGACCGAAGTAAACAAGTAAAGAAAACCAATTGTTTTACCGCTGGTAGCAATTTTGGCAGATAAAACTGTCAAATTGATATTTTCTCTGCACACAAAGTTGGTCTATGCCATGTGACGAGCATGATCTTCAGTACCGTCAGTAAGACGGATTTGTGCTGATGCTTTACTATACATGGAATCACATTACATATTGCCATCAATATGTGTGAGATGTTTTCTAGACTTAAGATGCAGGTATCAGTCGGTTTCGCCTGTGCAAGACTCACTGCGGAAGACGAACTGCTGGATGCAGAGATAGGCAATCAAGTCTGTCAGGCCATACAAAACGGATTCGTGCATTGCCACTCATGTGTTTGAAGCTAGTTGCTTGATCTAGCCACCAAAGTTTGTGTGCACAAGAACGTTGTTGCAAACTGGTCAGTCTGAAGTCAATGGAGGTCTCTGTACCACAGGTCGAATCTGTATTCACATAAATTATTCCCTTTGAGAAGTGATGAGCCGTATATACTAATCTATATGTACTCTTCATAACCGTAATGGCTTGGAAAATATGATATTACCAGAATTATGTTTCAAGGTTTTGAACGTGAACGGTGTAAAGACTTTCATGAAAACTAGGATTGTATAGGTTTTTTATTTATAGAAAGATGAAAATGTCAAGGTTGTGAACACTATCATACCAACAGTTTTGCGTAATTTATTATTCCAGTTTTGATTCAGTGTTTCTGTTTTCTGATGTCAATCGCTAGATTAGGTTATCACTGACAAGTGCATAAAACGTGGTAACTCCACTTTGTAAAACTGTCTTATTAAATTATATCAATTAAATTATTATCTATTATCCTGATTGAAATGCAGTAGCATCTTGTAAGAAAAGCTTTAGTAATCGACCCATCTGATGTTGGGTGGCCAGAGAAAATCGATAGTTCTCAGCCAATAATTTTACAGTTTTGAATCAAGACTGCCAGCACAGCGAATGAAGGTTTATTCCCAGTTTGAAACCGCACAAAGTTTGTATCATGATAAGATGCGCGAGCCGAAACTAAGTTATTCAAATATGCAAACGGATTGTCGAAACTAATTGAGATTCATCACTCAACTACTTCAGCCAGTAACGGATCAAAACATATGTAAAGTGGAAAAAGAACTCGGCGGTAGCTACCTGATAAAAATTCTTCTGTTTAAAGGGAAGGGATGGTGAAACGACAGTTTATCGGCAGGTCTTATAAACACCAGAGAACCCAGTAGTTCCTGGGACGTCAGTGATAGTAGTTTTGAAAATGAATAGCATTATATGCAGCGCACGTAATAGCAGTTTTTATGGACAACCGGTAAATAGCCGACAGTTTGCTACATTGGTGTTGTTTTATTCTTGACGTAGAAGCTTCTCCACACCAAGTGAGCCAGTCCATCATTTGTGAGTAACGTATAACTCATATGTACCAGGCTCATTTGCAGAAAAGCTCCAATCATCCATTGCATTTCACAGGACGGTTACTGTGCTTACTGTCAAGATGACGGGACAGTATGAGGTTTCAAGTTAAACATCATCCTCAATTGATCGCAGCTGTCGCATTGCCATAGACTTTCCAGTCGGCCCCTTTCGAAAAGAAGCACTAGACTCGAGTTTCGCCCTCATTAGAGCTCATTGGTAGTGCATCTCATCGCCACTGCCGGGACTTGAACCACGGACACGCTGTTTATGAGGCAACCGTGTTATCCACTGCGCCATTGACCTCACGTTAGGCACGACCGGGGGGTGTTTGCATTTGATAACTCAGTCGTATCAAGTGCGAGGTCATTGGCACAGTGGTAAACCTGGTAGCCTTATGGCAGTGTGATGAGTTCGAATCCAGCGGTGACTAGAAGATGCGCTGTCATTGAGCTCTGTCAAAAGCAAACATCGAATCTAGGCTTCTTTTCTAAGGTGGACAGCTAAAAAGTCCCCTGAAACGCGTGGACCACAATTAATGGTGAGTGCTCTGCGACTCATATAGAGCAAACTTCCATACAACCTATTAGTGACGAAAGTTTATTTCCGTGTAAAGATAACGGAAAATAGGCGGACACGTACAGAGTTGGGTTGCACAATTTTTTAACCGTTTTGCCGACAGTTCTTATGACAATTTTGGTCATTGTATATGGCAAACTTCGGTTTTCAAGCAGCAGAATCCGAAACTATAACTATGATTAACTAACCAATAGCAAACAAGCAATCTACAATCGTCAATGAACATGCTTGCCTGCTCAATCGCTTTAAAAGTTTTCATTTTTTATATGCTGCGGTTAATTTGAGAAGAAGTTATGGTGCCTTGTTGCCCTCATGATTTCCGTCAGGTTACTTAAAAGAGATGAAGGATATATGAGTGAATGGGGCGTACTTGCTTTGCATACTCTGGACAACGTTTGGGTGACATGTCCGACCTTGCTGCAACGTAAGTTATGCCTATTGTACCACTCGAACCTCCCATGATAGAATGATGTCAAGAGATTGGACAATACTCAAGTAAGAAACTGGAGAAGTCGGACCGTTCCTCCTCTTGCAGTTTACAGCTGAAGAATAGTGAACTACCTATGAGTTCTTGACAAATAAAGTAGACTGGAAGATGTGATATGATCATGATTATGTTTTGCAATATATAAAAGTAAACGATTTAAATGTCCTCTTTACGGAATGGAGGATTGTACTGTCTTTTTGCTTCAATGAAAATGAGAACGTCTATATAAATAACATGATTAACTTCGAAGGTGAAACCCTGAGTTTTCACTGTTCATCTCATAAAGCGCAAATTTGGGCGTAACATTTATGCAACTCAGAACATTAAAATCAATGTTTGAGTTGAACTACCGTCAACTTTGTAGTAAATATGATTATTTACCGGTTAGTTTATTGCGTCTAACTCCGTCAAAACTGATAATCATTTAAACACAATATTTGGTAATTGAGAACCACGTAATCTTATGCCTTACGCAATTCTTACTAATTGAGTTACGGCGACCTAGGTCACAAGATGCTCTGAGTCTAACCTTCTTTTGAGCTTTTGATTTTGAAGCGAACGAACAACAATTACTTCTGAAATTCTATCTTTATAACACAACTCTCGTTGTTAAACGTAGTGTAACGATAATCACCTCCTGATCTAGGTATCACGCTTTACATTAAGTGACCATAACATTTTTCACCTCCGTAAGCTCAACCAGTACCTTTTTCCATTAGAGTTCTTGTCATTCTTATCCTTTTATGTCAATATAGTTATAATATTGTGTCCAAAACGTTTAAAGCGGACATTTTAAACTTTCCTTGTTTATGGTCTATTTGTTGCTTTTGCAACCAACAATCGGCGATATACTTTTAGTCATTCGCCATCGTATGATGCCTGTTGTCAATTAATTGGAATAAACAAAACGTAGACGCTCGGTGTCTGAATATTCGAGGATCATTAGGCAAATGATCAAATGTGCCGGTAATTTTGGTATAAACTGGGGATTTTTTGCCCGAAAATTAATTTCCGGCTTTATTGACACTTTTGATTTACTTTTGAAAAAAAGAGGGTCTTATAAGAAAGACCAGTTTAATTTTCTTCAACAAGCTATTACACTCTTGTAATGGTTGATATTTTTATCACCATTTCTATAGTCCATCTCATATCAGATGTGCAAATTCTTCGAATTTAAGAGAAAAATGAGTTTGTAAATGAAAAATAAAACTTTCTTTTCTTTTAGGACTCATCAAACGTTTTCTTGCTAGTGACAAAAACATCAGTGTTACTGCCGATGCCAACTAATGTATGTTGCGTAGATTATTCTACTTGAAAGAACCACACCAGGAGAAAGTTATAAATTTTATTTTATATTATTGGAAGCTAGTTGATGTACCGACGCATGTGATATTCTCAATTAGTCCCTGTTCAAACCAGCACAGTAATGCCACACCCTCATGGAAATTGCATCAATTATACTGATTAGGCAGAATAATATGCATTTTTCGCTACATATGTTTTCATCTATATTGGTATGGATCCGTTGTTAGACGCCGCATAGTTGGTTCTTATTTAAAGTTTCCTATGTGTGCTTTCCAATCAACCTCTTGAGGTAAATCACAGCATGGGAATTTTTCCATTATGTAAGACTGACTGAGCTCAATATTAATCACTTCTAAGACGAAAACAGACATCATTATCATGGTAATAAATATCAAGCCATTTGTTACTTAGCCCAATCCCAGACAAAGAAAATTGATGAGTTATGATTATGAAAACGTAGTAAATGTGAAAATCTCTTTTAGTTCCCAGTAAACAGCATTGGCAATTACGATAACAACTGGATTACTGTAGATGAATTTGCAGTATTACGTGTAGGCGTTTAACGAAGACGACTAGAAGGTACATTTAAAGGAAAACTCGTCCTAATTCATAACCTTAGGGTTTGAACATGCTAAGCGTAATTATTACCTTCCTTAATGTCCACTGATAAGAAGCAAAGGATATTTTTAGTGTTGTTTAAAAAACTTGGATATTCCCAAATCGGTCGAAGTGCCAAAGTTCGATTAAACAGGCATAAAGGACATCAAATGGTCACAACACATGTTACCATCCCAGCAGGTCAGGCTGCTTAAACGGAAGTAATTATTTAATTAACGCTGGCCCAACAATGACATTCACCAACGAAATCGTTTTCTCTAGTTTTTCGTTTTGTTTTGCTTGATAT
>LUCH01000211.1:39834-73254 GCA_013368495.1 Paragonimus heterotremus | reverse complement strand
ATATCAAGCAAAACAAAACGAAAAACTAGAGAAAACGATTTCGTTGGTGAATGTCATTGTTGGGCCAGCGTTAATTAAATAATTACTTCCGTTTAAGCAGCCTGACCTGCTGGGATGGTAACATGTGTTGTGACCATTTGATGTCCTTTATGCCTGTTTAATCGAACTTTGGCACTTCGACCGATTTGGGAATATCCAAGTTTTTTTAAAAACACTAAAAATATCCCGCTTACGTTTCAGTTCTCTGGTTCCCACTTGCTCGTGGATATTGTCCAGTTCAGTATGTTCGTTTACTGAATCGAATTCTGAACATCAGGCCTCAAGAAACGTTTTGGCATACGATAATAACTTCCCCACTGCCGAGTTCGAATGTTTATAAAGTTTGGTTTCGTCTACGGCGATTACCGAAATTTTGTCCTGTCTATCGACAGTCATTTAGTTTTCACATTTTCGTGTAGATAATTTTTGTCTACATTTAACGACTCAACAGTATATGCAATCACAGTAATGCATTTAGTATATAAAGTATTGTTTAACGGTGGGCTTGAATTTGCTTTTTGATCTTGAGAATATTTGTCGTAACGCCGCTGTTCAGTAATTAACGAGGAAAGTATTTTTTGATCGCAGGGGTTTTATGGTCGTTTCAGGTACTGTTCTGTTGTACGAAACAACGCTTCGTCTTGTTGACATTTCTGTAGGGTTTGACCCCTTTAATTTCTTGCGCAGACTCCATTCAAGGAAATTTCATAGGTATCCGTCAGGAAGAAAGCTCGTCGCAAGAGCTTCTTCTGATTTCTAATCACTGCGGTACTGCAGTGCGTTTGAATCCAGCTTTATTTGTGACAAACTGGGTAGTTGCTGTGAAAATTGAGAACTTGGCCTTGCCTAAAGATACGAACAGCGCACGCTGGTGAATATTAAGTCATTATTCCAACAAATGTGCATATCTACGGTCTAATGAAGGCTGACGGGGAGAGCTCAAAAAATATGCAATGCGGGTTTTTCTTCACATGCTCGCCGGCTCCAGCAGATGTTTTAAACCCAGCCAATTTAGCTGTTATCATGTAGTTGGTCGATGTGTTCCACTATTAGCAGTTGGTAAGGGTGAAGTCCTGTCTTCACAGTGCTCGGCTTCATCCATACTGTAGTTTAACTGAAAAATCTGAATGTCTGCCAGTATTTAGCATAATTAAGTCCAGCTAGTGGAAAGTCTTGTCCGTTAGAATTTTATGGATGAGGATTAGGCCTCCCCTGAAATGTCCGTACTTCGTTGTAAACTGACTTAACTTTCTTAGTTTGTCTGCATATTAGATTCTTCAGGGCCCAAAAGCTTTTTAACAGATCAGATTTGATCACATCCAACGAATGCCAGCTGTTTTCAAAATGAAAGTGTCAGGCTTGAGAATCAGTCTCCAAGTGTAGATAAACTGTGCAGCTGAACACATTGGGGAAGACTTTGTAATTGTAGTTTCTGCACACTCTTTTGAAGATGTCTGGAGTCCTGTCTTTTAACAGTGGTTACACACGTTGTTTACATGCTTAAAATGTTCATCACTTGGGTTAATTTGTCATTTCCGCATGAGGATACAAATAATTTACCGTCGCTAGGATGGAAGGCAATGCAAATGTGATGGTGAATTTATAAGGCATTACACACGTTGATTTTTTTTCCAGTATCAGTCGACTGAAGCAGTTCAGTTTTCTGTTGTAGAGATTTTTTTACATATTCTGGACACTATATAAATGACTAAACTTTTATGTCTTAGATGAACAGTGGTAAAATTAATTCTTTAATAATACAATGGTTTCCGAAAACAAACATTGAACCACGGTGGACATATGGTTGATTTTATGGAACACCATCGTTGGGGTAAGAGCAGTGTGAAATCCATCCACTTACTTTGTCTGTGAACCTACATTCGATCGCAAAGGCCTTCAGCAACAACAATAATACATTATTTGGGCCGTAGATGTAGAATTCTTGTAGTAGGTTAAAGTGAGCAACTCTGTAGAAACGTGATGTGATAATCAAGATGGATTACACCATTAGCAGTTATTGCCCAAAGCTGAGAACAGTCTACAGACGGTGTGGAAGAATATCGCATACGAAAATCATAATGCGCCTGAGTTTGACTTTCAGCACTTTCACACGACGAGCCTTGTAATCCTGGAAGTTCCATGTTACCCTGGGCACTATTGGAAATCATTCTATTGATCGGTATTTGTAATTGTACTTTTTGCACTAGCAATAAGAGTTGCGTGAAAGTAAACTCTTCCCAGTCATTCGGTAAACCGCCATTTGTAGTGACTATAATGTACCGCCAATGTCCGCCAGCTGAGTAACTCAGCTCTTTAGAACAACTGGGGATACCAAGTTCATGAACGTCAATCTTGAATTATTATTATTTCTCATTTGGTTATAACTTGCGACAGTCAGCAATGGACTAATTCAGACAAATAACTCCGTTTAAAAGAGGCTTAAAACTTGCAGACATGTATATTATCTTGCTTTGTGTACGGAGAGTTGACTTTTTCCACATGTATGTTGGTAACTCCTACAAAAATTCAAAGCGGTAAATTGCTGAAACCTAGCCATATAAATGTTCATTTCACTTTAGTCTTTTGTCAAGAATAAGTTGACAACATCAGCCATCGTGCGGTTACTCCACATCGCACACTTGACACCGGCAAATTGTCTGCTCTAGTGGGTGCCTGTTTCATGGCAAGTGGTTCATCGTGATAGAAGTTTGTTTCTACCGATGAGCTTATTCGATTTCACTGTGACAGAGATACATCACTGGAATGCACAACGACGGTTCACTGGACGAGATCGAAGATAAACGTGGTGCTGGTAGCAAGCATGCCACGCAACTACCAGGTGCTCTCTCTTTATTCCTTTGAAATTCGTCGGATTCGGAATTACGTGGCCCAGCTGAATTCCACTGTCCAATAATTAACGCAGACAAGTGATATGGTAATTGTCAGACATTCTTGCTTGCCTGGCCCCTTAATATGAGTACAACTTAGGTAAGATGGATGACTATGTAAAAGTTGAAAGAGATCAGCCCAGCTAGTGTAACAAAGAATGTTGTAGAGGTGTTGTGTGTTGCAACCCTAACCATATGCTCTGCGAAACTCACCTCCAGCAATTAATCGTTTATTGTTAACCTAGGTTTAGCCTATTTGTGCTATTGAGTGTGGGTCATTAGTCCAAGATTCACTGTTCCAACATTTTACAAAATGGTGCTTCTAGGCCACGACATTCAAGCAACTGAAGTATAATTTTAATTGACTGTTTGTTACATCGGCCAATTCAGATACAAGGGTATTCAGTCACAAGTACATAACGTTTTAGCGCGCACCTAAGAAAACTTGCACGAACTTCTTTGATTTTCCGTTCATGACAAAACACTGTCACTACAGAGATGGACGTCATTTCATACTTTATCCTCATGCTAGGTCTTCGTGATTTCCTTTATAATTTGCATTCACCAGAAGCAAAGATTTCGAAGAATATGCAGGTTAATGAGGAGTAGAGCCATACTCGTGAACCTCCTTCGAGTGGCTCAGTAAATACAAAGTCCGAGTCAGCGTTTCGTGTCGGACTTTGAGGTCACCATTCCGTATTAGAATGACGTGAGACTAGGTTTGTTTGAACCCACGAATTGGGCTCAGCATACGTGCGAAGGTGAATAGGGGCATGCTTAATTGCAAACGCGCTGAGTTTCGTAATAGTGCGTCGCTGAATGACCTCTTGGTTTAAGTTCTGTGGTTTGCCAATATAGTAGTCGCTACCAGCATGCAATCGAGGGCAGACATCAGGTCAGGTCAGACGTGCTAGATGTGCTCCATCATCTCTGACGTTAGTACAGTCGCAGTAACGTGACAGAAATGCACATTGCCCAGTGACTTTGCCCTCTAATTTCATGTTTAACTCACTAGCACTATTTTAATTGGCGGTGTTTTTATTTCACTCGAGGAAACTACTGAATTATATACTAGCATCATTTCGGACCCAATAGCCTCTATCCAGGCAAGTTTGTTTTTCACGCTTTTTTCGGCTTGTGCTCCAATAAATCATATGGGTCATACATTTCGAAATCGCGATCAGTCAAATGAAAAGATCGGTGGAAATGATATTTTTCGAATGCTTCCGTAATTAATTAGGGAAAACCCAGTGCATATGCTCCGCGCAGACAATATACTTTTAAATCGCTCAAGGTTATTCGATATTACAAGCAGCAGAATGATTTTCGTTCATGTTAATCCTTAGAGTCTATTAGTTTGTCATCTTATGAGACCGCCGCTTCCACTAGCGTTGGGGTTTGTGCTAGTTTAACCTAATTTTCATGAGCCTTATTACGTTATTACTTACCGTGGTTGTTCGAGTTTCAAAGATGTTTCATGCTCGCTAAATTTGTCAACTTTGCATCGGAAACAGCAGCCATCGGGTAGTAGAAGGAATGCACATACTTGCCGTGGTCTGGTGAGGAAGCCCAATCAAGGCGAATCATATGATTGCTCTTCTGTTACTCAGAAGATTGGAAGGCGCCTACTATCACACACATTTATCTAGTACCGATGAGTAGTCGGAGATTTTAGTAATTTCAAGTTGAACATCACCCACAATTGGTCGCAGCTGTCGCATTCCCATAGACTTTCCATTCAGCCCCTTATGTACCTCAATTAGGCTCCACAAGCCTTTCGGTAGACAGATGACTTGTCAACTTACATAGCTATTGACTGTTTTTAATTTCCTGTTTAAAAAGAGTGATAACAGTAAACTGTTCGGTTATTCATTATGATAATGCATACCAGAATGATTGAAAGCACGAAGTACATTATCTGAAACTAATTGAAGTTAACTCCTCATGGCATTTTCAGTTTGTCACACATACCCACTGGTATGACCCAAGGATTTCTTTAGGGTAGAACCGTTCCATCTTCTGCTCCATGTAGGTGAAAACCCACCGAGTAGATTTCACGTCTACGAGTAAAAATCTGTCGGTGATCTTGTTATCAACAGCTGTGAGGTTGAAACTTCAAAGGAGAGATAGAGATAACTAGTAAGTTGATGTGGAAGTCGTAAATCAATGTGAAAGTGTGAAGCACAACAGATTGCTGCTTTTTGAGAACCTATTTCGTTCATATCATGCTACCGGTAACTCGGTAAATGTTCAGTGTGCCTAATTCTTTTAATTGATTAGAATTTCCAGCATTTTTCCATTATCCAGTAGACTCATTTACTATTTCGGGTTATCAGGCGGGTTTTACCGTTCTCGACCGTAGTACTCAGACTTCGGGCTACATTTTTCATTACTCGGAAATCCTCAGGTTTCAATTTATGTTTCGCCTCACTTTGTGAGTATAACTTTTCCAATCCATTGGGCGACCTCACTGAGTTTGCCCATGGACATCGTATATATTCACCTTTAAATTACAAACAAGGGTTACCGAAATATATATGACATATTGATGGGAAACTATCTTGTTTGTGTATTATTGTGCTTACAGAACACCATTTGCTTCCTGACTTGCTTGGTTACTCCGTGACAAGTGTAAAGCCGTGTGAAATTGGTTAGCCACATGATGTATTCGTTATCAGTTTTTAAAATTAATTGTAGACTTTTAGCCTGCCAACCGCATTGTTACATACTTGGAATAACCTTTCTATCCATTGAATGAATGTTTCTACATCTAAAGTGAATAAGACGATTTGTGTTGCATATCTGATTATAATTTAACTTGAATCGTCCGGGGGTTTGTCAAAAACTTTTTTCATGCAGTTTATTAGACCGTTTTAACTCGATAAAAGTGAACATGTTATCCATACAACAAAAGGAAGTACGTTATGAGACAGCAGTAGTTAGTCTCATTTCATTAGCCCCCTACCAAACATATGCCTTTTATATATTTTCAACAATGACTAAAAGAAGACCTGGTATAATAACTCAGCACTTCGTTTACTCTCATCAGTTGCAAACGTAAAACATGCAGGTTATATACGTTGAATTATTAGAGGCAAACAAAGTGTGAGCCCGCATATGTTCACACTAAGTACTGTGTCACCAACACCACGGCAACCCGTTGAATTGCGTTAACTACTTTTAAGCACCAGAAGGTGAGTTCTGATCAACATAGTTTCGCCAAACGCCGCTGGCTTCCAGTTCTGATTGTGTAACAATATTTTGAATAAATTGAGCAGGTCAGTTTGGTATCCTGTTATCATGCGGTGTCTAGCAGTCGATGATACGGAATTTCGAGCAACGGATTTACGGGTTTAAGATAGATGTGTCATCAGTAGTTTTAATCATTTGTGAACGTGTTTTGCCGCTCATGTGCTGAAATAATTTTCGATCTGCTCTGCCTGTTTATACGTCGCTGCATCTGCAAGTGAACTGGTGGGAGCCAGAATGACTAGACAAGCTGCGTTTACGTTTATATGTAGCTGACCGTTTGGTGGTATGAACCAAACGTAATTGGGCAGCTGCATACGTATGGGCTAGAGCAGACTTCAATTTGTGCCAGAAGTCGTTTACCAGGTGATCTTCCTTAGACTGCAGAAACAGAAATATATCATTCGTTTGAGCTGTCTAAACTGACTCCGCGTACTTGTTCATCTGACCATGAGTTTCTACGACTTTTCCAGGACATCCGTCTGCCAGTAACGTTTTACTTAGCATCTCTTGTTTCATCTGCAACTTGTCAGAGATGCGAATACGCCTGGCCTTATGAAGTAAGGTCTTCAGTAAACATTGTTTGTGTGCTATCGGAGAAAAGTTGGAGAAGTGTAGATATCGCCAGTCTTGTTGCCTTACGATGGACCGATGACTTTACCTTTTCAATCCTCATGCCTGGTGGTCAGTACATCTTGGACAGGTAGACTGCGTTTGAATCAGTTTCGTGAGATGCAGATAGGTCCGGGTGAATAAAGTTAAGTAAGTGAGAAAACAACCCAAAATAATTCGTAATTGTTAAAATCACGATACCATCATCCTGCCGTTCGAAGTATGCGGCGTTGGAAACATTGTCTCGGACTTGTCAGTCTATCATACCCCGGATGTAAGGCAGTACTGAGATTATTCATGGCCACTCCCTCTATTTGTTTACAGGAAATCCCTTCAGAGTTACACCCGATATTCTTCATACACACTAAGACAACGACCACGAAATATTCATATGAACACGTATCACAGTTCTGGCTATAAATAAAATTACAAAAATTCAGCAGTCTCACGAAGAAAAACAATTTTTAAATGCATAGCTTAAGAATTCATTGACGCGTCTTCTAATGCTTCTGCCTGTTTAGCGGAATCCTTTAAGCACTCAGGAGATCACATTTTGTAAATAGTGACCAAAACCCGGTTGTCAAACAACTTTACGTTAGTCTGGAGTGTTCGTATATGAAACTGTTTGCAAATGTAATCCATCCTTATTTATTTTCAGTGAACCCCTCGTTCGTGCTGTTTCCGAGCCAGTTCGCTTCACACGCTTACATTAATTTTCGGAGATGTAACCGTGCAACAAAAGCATTTACAGTTGCTTCGTTATTTGCTTTTTCAACAGCATGCAATTTTTAGTCGTTTTTTTCTCCCCAAGATGGCGGTAAGTCTCATCACATAATCGTCCTTGCTTAGGACGACAACCCCATGTTCTTTATCCGGCTTTAGAAACGTCAAATACCGTATTTCTTCCAATTCTTTTACGATTTAATAGTATTGCTGTCTAGGATAGAATTGCTGACGAATTGGTGCTGGTAAAAATCTGCTAGAAAAATCTGTCAGTTTTGTAATGAACCAGCCCGTCTCATCAGAAGATGTGACGCGCAGATCCTTCAATTCATCCTATATATATTCAATCTGAACTTGCACATTCAACTTGTTAAGGTCGTTGGGTGGTACTTTGAACTTCAGTCCAGAGAAAAGAATAAACAACTGCGCCTGTGTGAGTCAAGATGACGGTGAATGTGCACATACTTTAAACCAGGAAATACACTCAGATTGACCGATCGTGAGAGAGGGCTCTGTAAAGAATAACAAGTTTATTTTTTCTGCATGAATGAAATTGTTTAAAGGAACCCAGCTTTTCAAGTGACTAGAAAGCAGGTATTAGGTGGCACCGACATTATCACCGTTTGTGATCGATATGTTGGTACTATCCAAATTTTCACCTGATCGAGCCATTTTATGCTTATATAGAGAACGTATACCCACTTTTTGGTTAGTTTACAGCTGGTCCATGACTGCAGTGTTTTATTTTTGTGTATTCGTTTATACAGAAGGTAAGATAAAATTATTGGGTGTACAACTTGCCAGAAGAAAAACGTGAAGTGGGAAGCATCCGCGGTTTTCAAGCCTTGTTTTGTTAACAGATGCTGCCTGACTAAAACTTTGCTTGATCCTACCAGGCAATTAGTTTCTTGTGGCTTCCTACGGAATGACAAACTTAGTTCAGGTAAAATCTGTTGGCGCGTGGTTATTCATAAACGTATATTTTCATTTACGGCAAGACAATTATAGCCGAAGATTTGGTGTACTAGGCTCAAAAGAAGAAGGTTTTTATCAGCTTGTCAGCCAAAGTAGACTACCCAGCTGTTGCCGTACGCTAGACAAAACCTTGTATATCTTTGATTACTCCCCCTAAGATGTGTACCAATATTGGCGATCTACAACGGAAGCTAATGCTGATCTGAAACACATCATTCCATCAATATCAGACGAACTATCTAAATTTACCCTTGAGTGTTTGTTGACCTTGATGAAGCTTTCATTTGCTTGCAGTGGATAACATTGTATCAGCTGACACATGGTTAAGACATTCGGTCGAGTGTACTTTTGAGTGGTTACTCTATCAGAACACACACTTAGTGCCTCAGCAATTTTGTCGTTTTTCACGGCGACTAAGTCAGTGAGAACTTTTATCGATAATTCTGGTACCAGCAAGTAGTGATGGAACGTAATGAGAGAAAACAGTCGTGTTACTCAAGCTTGAAGATGGTGTTAGTTCTGACGTCCTTCTTTCTGAAAGATTTAGCACAGTGCTGGTTCACCACGGTTTGACTGAAATAACCGAATTGTCAGGTGGTTGCGATAGGATAATGAATATCTCAATGTATGTTCGTATATACTCTTAACGACAGATATCACTGGCAACTTACGAGTTACATATCCAGGGTACTTTTATTCTCAGACAACGAACAATATAACGCTAAAACGTTACTTGTTGCCACATTACTTGCTGATACATGCACAATATTGTTGTTTTGCATCTAAGGTGCGGAATTTGCTTTCCAAGTGATTTTTAGACGCATTTTCCCAACCCGAACTCTCATTTCAGAATTCAATAAAACGTGTATAATTAATCGTTAGTTATAGTGCACTGCTGTAGTTTTCTTTCATCGTTAAAAGAAAGATATCAAGTTCTTTGACCGATCAGTAAAACGATTAGCTAACTGTAGCGAGATTACACATGTACCTCTCATCAGTTGTTGGTAAGTTGTGTCCGACAGCATGAATGACGTCCGCTGACAAAAACCGTTGGAATAACAGTTATCCTTTGTTGTCACACCTATCCTAATAATTACCCAATCCCTTAACAAGACCCCTGAACACACTTCTGTAAGCCCTTACCTGGCCGTAATTTTAGTTTATTCTGATTGTGTGTATGACTATACTTTGTTGTGAAACACTTATTACATTTTCTTGAGGTTCGCTTCATATTTTATCCAGTGTGGTTCAAATTTTGTTTGTTTTCTCTGAGCTTGTAATTTTAGGTTAATTTCTACCTGTCGGGGTGCAGGAGCAGGCTTCATGATTGTGCCTTAATCGACTGATGTGAGACGCAATCATCTAACAGGTGTTAAATAGGCAGTCTTTAGATTAACGAATAAAAGTCACAAGTATAATGAGATACGGAACTTGCCATACTACTTCTTGTAATACCCACCGTCTCATTTGCAGTTGTAATGAATTGTAAACAGCTGAAACGAACGAGGAATCACATTAAACTTACATGACTAGCAGACAAGTGAACAAAAGCAGCAGACAGCGACAAAGTGAACTTCGTAGAATGTTCCGCAATCCCACTGTTTTGATAAACTGTTTACATAGCCAGTTCTTGTTAATTGTACTCACAGTGACTACACTAATTACATGGCACCATCTGAAATTCAGCTAGCCTAACTGGTTGATACAGCTTAGCTACTCCCTCTGGCATTCAGTAATGCCAGCAAAGTTTCAATAGATACTGTGTACAAATCAGCTACATTCGCAGAGTTTATTAACAACGTAGGGTGGACTTACTGTTAATGAATTGTTAACATCTCGCAACATTTCTTAGGATTGAGTTGGTGTGGTGGATAAAAGAGACGCAATTGTTCAGGTTAACACCCAACACTCGGAAAACTGACAAAGGGGTGGAGAGTTTTATTGGTTCTTCTGAACACAAATGTAAAAATAATTTAACTGTTATTAACCGAATAAACCAGTGTGTGGAGGTTTCAATCTTCATTTTGTAAGTCTACTAAATTTTTCTTTCAACGTAAGGTTGAAATAACACCAGGAATGAGGTCTGCAATATCAATCATTGTTTGGCTGTTTTTTGGCAAATTTGTCAAGGTTATATTTGAAAGGTCACCCGCTAACCACAGAAGATTTCCTGTGAGTGGAATACAATCTACTAAATGAGTTGGCCTCAAAACGTCAGCACAGTGTTCTCCTCTTTCGAAACTGTAATCTCTTTTCCGTCCGGTTCCTCATAGGTCACGATAGGTTGAGTTGAGTTGATGGATACTCCGTACGGCTAAAATTAGGTCGCCAAAGTTTATTGGATGGAAAACGATTGTTTTAATTTCGACAAAGAATTATTATAGTTCTTTCCGAAAATCGACAGGGGGTTAATGTAGTGAAATGGAAAATTTGGTCATTCGAAACCCAATCGGTTTCTAGGAAAATCTGTGATATTTGTCAGCTAAGAAACATGAAACGACTTTAAGTTATGTCGGGTACAAGCAAGCATAGTTACAAAAACTTTTAACAACTCAGGAAGGTAACTGATGGATCGGTAGTGATTGAGAAACGGTTAAGACTATAGGTTTACATTCAGCCTTCAAAATGTCGTCATTTTTGTACTCATGAGTTACTTTGACCCGAAATTCACGGGCGCTTCAAAATAGTACATCTTCTGTTATTCGTAAATAACTTGTTGGTATGTCTGTCCAGAATGTAGATTTTGATCACTTGGTTCCATTAATCAGTTCAGTCCTCCAAACCGTTTTCACAGTTAAACCATTGCTTTGCGTATCTCTTGAACATATTCAATGGAAAATCAGTATTCCGTAAACAGCTAGTTGCAATAGGTATCAAGGAAGTAAGAAAATATCGTTTCGACCTTGTTGAATCACACCACCACCACGCACGCCGAGAAATCGAACCCACGACCAATGATCAGCCGTCAGATTATAGTCCAGACACTCAGCCATTGAACCAGAGATCACGTTTGTCAGGGTTAAAAGGTTGCACGTAATTTACGTTCTATAGTTGTTGCGCTTCATTTGCTCACAGACTGAGATCGGCCAACCCTTTTGTGGTTAGCATGCAAACCAGTAGGCGTCCCCCTGGAAGAGGTTAAATGAGGTTTCCGCAAATGTGATGGGTGTCTGATATTTTGCAAGCTCACCATAATAAGGCTCTTCGGTATCAGCCGAGGATAAATAAAATGTAAAGTTACTGGTCACTACATATTTTTCTGAGTACCTACGCCTTCTGCTAATAATAAAATTGCTGTCTGGTTCACCTCAGCGTTATAAAATTTACAATTTATTGAAGAAAAATTACCCTCTATTTTCGATCAGAAATGGTTACCGTGGACAACTTTGTTCTTTTTACCAAGTTGAGGGTAAACCCATCACCACTGAAAATTTTACATATGAGAGAAAAATAAGTTTTAGTCCCGAGTTTTTGTGAAAAGAGTGTGCTTGACTGTAACAAGTATATGCTAATAATTGTTCGTTCCGACGATACTTATCCCTGTGGAATACACCACAGAGAGCGAGTAGATAGGGCGAGATCCACAAATAACGTTCTCTAACAGATCAGCTAGAGGATAAATAAATTTGTCTTAACTGATTGGCTGCCGCTTTTTTACTGTCCACAAAATAGGCATATGTATGCGAACTACCTGACAATCAAAATCTAATTAACCGCCCCGGTGAAGAAAGAAGCCGTTGTATCCGTAACGTTGTCCTGACAACTAGTGAATAGATAGGCAAGAATTTATGGATAAAAAATACCAAAAATAAGGGGAAATTGCTTGTAAATATTTGATACGGATTGAGTGATCCCGTGCATCGGTCATCCGCAGGTAATTCTCTCCACGTGAACGTTACAGCATACTATAAAATATAAACCATATAAACTGTTCACACCATCGACCTAATGTGATTTTGTCATCAATATTCATTATCATTAATTACGTCGTCTTTACTGTAACACACCGGAAAACATTTACGTTTAGTTCTCTGAAAAAACTGCGTATATCCATCTTTTATTCGCTGATACCCAGATGAAATAAGGTGACCAAAAATCGTTTGCATTTGTCCTTTATCCAATCTACCAGTGCAGTGGATGGGCAGCCCAATAGGTTGAATCATAGAGTCATTCAATCCAGATTGTAAATCTGACAGCGGGCATTCGAAAATACAAAACTACTCGACTTACTTTTAAGGTGTCACAAGCTACGAATACGTATAGAAGACAAACGAGCCTGATTCTAAAAGACCTGGTAAACCACAGCCACTATTTACGTCCTGTAGGAATAATTGATATGTGGTTGTCGTGTTACACTTATCCTCTTGGAAAAAACGGTTATCAGTATCCCACAGTCTGTTTGAACCAGCAGGTGTTTGGGTCCAAATGACGTTTGGAATAGGCATCGGAAGTTCGCAGTAATTTTCCATTTTTTTCTGATCTGGGCCCAAAAGACTAACTACAGAAATCCAATGTCCGGTCGCGTTTTTTACACAGGTGTGCCACCCGATGTCTTTTGCGTTTTTGATTGATGAAATGGTTTCTTACTGAAAGTTTAGAAGTTGGACAAAGTCGACGAACAAATGACGATTGAATAAATCTACAGGAATTGTGATGTAACATAACTGGTTGTGGAAGCATGGAGAGTCCAAACGTATAATGCAAAAATGTGTTGCGCGATTCTGTCCCAACATGCTCAATTATTTGGTTTATCAGTATACAAAAACGCAGGTTCAGGAGCGTATCAACCGAATTATTTTTTAGGTAAGTGACAACTGAATTCTGTGTAATTTAAGTTGCTGCTATTCAGCATGTAAATGTGAAATGGACAAGAACAGAGAATGCGCATAAGCAACACATTCCAAATAATAAAATTACCTACAATGAACGCTTTCAAACAAGTAATCAAATCTATCAATACATATATTTCAAAATCAAGTTAGTGTAACTTGAAAGTTTCAAAATAATCTCGCTGTTTTTAAGTAGTTATAAGTGAGAGGAATGTGGTTGCAAAATGTGTGCACTTTAAAATTCTTCCTCATATATGGACAGAGCACACTTGAAAAATTTTCGTTTTGAGAGCATAAATAAAAATGGTTAACTTTAGCGATATACATCTTGTGGACGGTTTGTAGCTAAATTGTGTCTCATTATCGACATATTCGCCTCATTTGAAGAAAAATCAATAGATAAATGGTTATGCTTGGTTGCCGTCTAGTTTAAATGCTTCAGTTGTGTGTAGTATCGCTCCAATCGAGAACAGACCTTCTGTCTTGCTGCGACCAAGTTAACGAATAATGGAATGACCTCACGTCAAAGACTTCCTTGTCACGAGTGATCTTTTTTGCCACGTTCCGTTTGAAAACGACCACATTTTCAGTACGTCGTTTTTAGCTTCTAATCGGTTGTTAGCAGGTAACCAATAAATGAAGGTTTTATCACGGACGATGAGTTCAAGTCTGCCCTAGTATAAACATTCTGGCAGCCTGGACAGCTTTAAGATCCAGTCAACCTTCGGCATTAGTGTAAAAGGCTCGACGTAGAATCTTCAAATCAAGCTGGCTGTGTAAGCCATATAACTTTGAAGTGAATGTCCAATAGGCGCACAGCTGGAGTCGTATACATGATTTCCGAAATGATGAACGGAGTAAACTCCATTGCGGTAGTGAACAATGCATTCAGACTTGGAGGTCGTGTAGAGTGCAACAACAAAAAAATGCAGTTGTTGACTAGATACGAGGTGCTGCTGAACACAGAAGATTCAGGAAGCAAAAAATTAGAATACTTTTCGAAGAAACCTCAAGGGCAAGATTGTTCCAGAAGATATTTGCAAATATTTTAGTTTTCACAATCCCCAACCCATTTGCCCTTACTCAAGTTAAAAAAAAATCCTATGCTTGGTTGGTTAAAACATAGGGGACGTAGTCCAGCAAAAACACTGTATGAATGATTGCTATTGTGAGAAACTCTGACTCAGATAATTGAAGCCGTTAAGCGTTGCCTATGGCGAAAAACATATGCTTATTTATCGCGCTACTTAAGAAAATGCCATATATAATGTTCCTGTTAAAAGTAAATCTCCATTAAGCAACAATCTCATTCAGGAAACACTCTTCCAAGTTAGAGCAGGCGTTGGCCCAATTATCGCACTTGCAATAAGAAATAAAACCCTCCCATCAACAGACGGAAAGTAACGAACTATGCGTGACAAAGTTGTTAGATTTTTTACATAACTAATTGAGTGCCATTTCTTGTAATAACACCCTTTTCTTCATGTTGTCACTCATATCTCAGTGTTTGTTACGTTGCTTTCTTGATCCAGGGATACCTACTTTAACGCATTCTTATTGGGTCCATTTCTGAACCCGGGTACCTCGAAAGCCTAATGTATACCTGTAATCGCACAGTCGAATGGCAACGAATGCTATCATACTGATTAGGTGGTCTATCCTGTTTATCTCTTAATTATAACCGTAGATAGTTATTACTAGTCTGTCGCGAGATGTGGTCAGTCAGCGTTGCTTGATGCCTGACCAAACTCTATAATAAAGTTTTATCGAGACCCCACAATCAGATACAACAACACGATGTCCATGACGGTTCTGACAAAATAATGTTACTAATATACTGAGACTGTTCGGATCTTATGAGATCAAACGCTGTCCATTCAGAGACGAAGCAACTACAACAGAGTGAAAGTTTCTGTTTCGTAATGAAGACAATACTGTATTTCCGCTCTCAGGTGCGCAGTCACGAATAATATAACAGTCCCAGTAATGGTACTTAAACGGATTTATGATAAGTCTGCTTACGTTATTGATGTGTTGTGAAAATTTTGAAGCCACACCTGTTGGATTTCATCTCATTAAGCGGAATCTTGTGTGTTCCATTAATCGGCACAAACTGTCAACGTACCTTAATCTCTCTCCCCACGGCGTATAAATGTAAGCAAAGGAAACGAAGGAGAAAACGACAACTGGTTTGAACACACAATAAACGGCTTGTTTGATTTGGGTTAAAATATAACTAATCAAAACAAAAAGGTCGAAAATAAAAACACAACTTAATGTCATAAGCCGAGGTTCAATCTTCAGTTCGGACACTCACAACAAGGCCGCTTAAGTTTTACAAATTTAACCAAACTGTTCATATTTCACCACATTTCTCGTTCATGATGAGACATATTTCGCAGAACAGAGGGTTGGAATGATATCGAACCAAGCAACCTTCGCATTAACAGCCAGCACTCTCATCCACCAAAATGTTAGCTTTATGATTATCGCTTTAGGTGCAAAAGAGTCGAGATAATTAATGCGACTTGTTACCACCTCATTAACTTATTTGTCGTAGTCCATCTCATGACTAGTTTCCACTGATGAAGTAACGAAAGTTGGATTTAAAATAATGCAAAAGCTACCAACCTGGTTTTGCCTTTGTTTAGTCTCAAGAAACGGAACTCATATCCAGACTAGCAACCAGTCTGGACTGAATACCCACTTCACCCACTATAACCAATCAAATCAATAGGTTTTCAATGCTCCCAAGTTGTTCGAAACACTGCTTCTGATTTACATGTGTTTAGTTGTTTCGAAGGAAAATCAATCTCATGAACCATCAGTGCTAACTGCGACCTCCGGGGCGCAAGTCAGAAATGTTAATTTGTTTAGCTGAAACCGTTCAAAACTAAACCGATTGTGACAGTTCATTTGAAATAGATGACGAGGAATGTGATAATGCTAATTCATTTTACGATCGCTCCTGAAAAGAAATATTAAGTTGGAGGTTATCCTTTGTTAATGTTCAACAGCAGTGAATATCTATGCCAAGACCTGCATCTAAACTCCGGTCTGGTTTTCCTTTTACAGGTGTTGAACTTTATCCCATTAATCTCCCATTAGGCAAGACGAACTTATCGCTAGTGAGAAATTATCACATTGGCGTTGGTCTTGGTATGAAAAGTGATCACCATCAGCTGCCTCAAACCAACACTTTCGCGATTAGCGCCTCTGAACGAGGGATAGTATTTTATATCGCTAATTAGTGATCGACGACTTGGTTAATTTCAATTTAGAATAAACCGCTCGAAAAGATACATGTTGAACTATCTTGAAAAATTGGTTGATAGATGAGTAGTTAGAAAATGAGCGAACAATCACCGCGGGTAATTAGTTACATTACTGAAGAAAGTGGCACTGTGTTCGTATCAGGTCTCCTCTAGCATATGTGCACAGAATCATACGTACAGAACAGACAAGCGAGGAGGCACGACTGCAGCCGGGATCCTCAGAGCGGTCACATGATCGCTGGTCACTAAAACCTCATAGCTGTTTTTCTAAGAAGACGACGCTACGCAACCGATCCAGACCGGTTGTCACTACTCAAAAGACCTAGGACAAACAGACTGTAATGCCATCTCCACTGGCCACATAACTCGTCTGTGCATTTTGGCGGAAAGCAACGCTATAAAACATAATGAATTATACCTCAGTAGGCACCTAATAAAACTGGTTGAATACAACAGATAATTGGCGGTGTTTTCGAAGCGCTAGTTCTCAAAACCCGTGTCCCCATGTCACACTGACGTAGCTTTGCGGCCAGCCAGCTAATAGATGCAATGTCAAGTTTGAGTCTAACGGTGAAGGAACTAACACGGCTATCATTTGAGAACGTGGACTGGAGTTCACGTCCAGTATGGTGCCTCCTTTTGAACTAAGTTGACCGAACAGCCTGGTTGCGAACACAAGTGAGTGATATTCAATTTACAGCAACCGTTTTTCCAAGTTGTTCACCAATTGTCTACTATGCTGTTCAGTTGGCTCAAACCAATGGATAATTTTAAATGGAATTCAAAATACTGAACACCGAGTTATCCACTGGAGGTGGCAGTCAAAAGCTGCGTCTCCTTGCGTGAAGGTCGGCAAATCCCTGGACTGCGGATAAGCCGATGTAGTTGTGTGTCAGGGTATGATAAATCGGTCTCCCTTAATGCAAGGTCTTAAAAGGAAGACTAATAAACACAAGATTCGTATTCATAGAGAATGGCTTGAGTTTCAACTCTGCCATCTGCATCGCCTTCTGAATGAAACGCGTTGAGTAGCCATTTTGCATGAACACTTCTTGTAGAAAATCTGGCTCAGCTTGTAGAGTGTCAGGGATGTAGGTCTTTATTGCCCTACCGTCAAACTT
Organism: Paragonimus heterotremus; assembly: GCA_013368495.1. Taxonomy (NCBI): domain Eukaryota; kingdom Metazoa; phylum Platyhelminthes; class Trematoda; order Plagiorchiida; family Troglotrematidae; genus Paragonimus; species Paragonimus heterotremus. The sequence goes on along the minus strand of LUCH01000211.1, from coordinate 55,543 downwards.
CGTATGGAGTTTCGTTTTTGATTTAGCTGAACAAAACTGTCAAAGTGAATGTATTACCAACTCCAAGTTTTTTTTGTACACATTCCTTTGGTTTGAACCATCTTCTCTTCTTACTATGCCAACATCCAAGAAATTTATTTGACCACTGTTCTCTGACTCCTGGGTGAACTTGATACTGCTATGGGCTGCGGTGATAGCTGCCATAACGCTGTTCATGTTCATACACTCATCGTACTACAAGGCGATGGTCTGACAGAGTGCGTGAACTTCATCCCGCGTGGTTGTATAGTGGTGTAGTTAAAACGGTTTCAAGTGCGATTGTTGCTCATTCGACTGACTAATCTTTCTCTCAATAAGAAGGACGCTTTCCAGATTGCCTACCGAGTAACAAGGAATCGATCAAAAGTGATGAGATTCCGGATGTTGACCGTTGCCGAGGCCATTAGGATCCGATTATACAATCCTGACCTCTGTGCTCAGAAGAAGTTCGTGCGGACACTTAATCTCCCCTGGCCCATAATCAATCAAGCCCACGACTTGGAACGGTGATTGCACAACTGATACCAAACACGTCGTCCATAACCTCTAGTGACCATTTTTCTAACTAATCCCAGTTACTGTCTTCATATTTACTGTGTTGTAATTAGCCTGATGATCAAACACAGAAAACAAGTCTTGTTCGCTACTTTGTCGTTCCCGTGATTTCAGTGGTCATTTTCGAGCGAATTAAACAATCCGTAAGTGGCCCTGAACAGTACGAACTCGCCGAACAAACGATGAACATTAGACTGCACAAAATGTTCATTTATAAGACATAGGCTGGTGTGCAACACAACATTTGATAGCAAAGCACCCTTGTAAAACAAAAGTATAAAACGGACAAAACACTTAGTACTTTGAACATTGCAGTAAGAAGAGAGACACTGGTAGATGCCAGCATTTCATATTGCCTCTTCAATACCAGTAAGCTAGACCGTAGCTTAGTAGTGGAAAACTTTCTCTTTTCGACTCGTTATCAGCTTTGTGTGCTGCTGGCTCGGACAATCATGTCCTGTTTGAAGAAGTGCTGAGTGACAGTGTTTACGATTTCATTGTAACGTCATTGTAACACCAAGACTCGTCACTTGAAATCTCTGAAAGACTTCAGAACTAAGAACGTTGTGGTGCCAGAAATAGATGTTTTCTGGTGCCGCAGTTATAGGTAAAGAATAGTATGCTCGAAAAATTGTGCTCATTCTGAACGATGAAAACAAACTCCAACATATCGACAAAGTAGACCAAGCGACTGATGTGGAGTGCTGAACAATTTGACTCCTTGATATGTCGCTCCTACATCGAATAAATGATGAACACACCATTGAATTTCTAAACAGCGTAACTGTTTGGTTCAACCGAAGCTCACGAGCCCGGAATGTCGTTCAGATCAACATTGTCTACGAGCACTTCCCCAAAGCACTAAATGGCTCGGTGGCTGGTACAGGATTTGAAGTCAGCAAAACGGAAACTTGACGCATATCTTGTTAAAAACCGAATTATTTCGAATGATTTTAAGAAAGTCAACCTAGCAGGCAAAATCTCATAATCATTAGACGCTTGATTACCGTTAACTAATGTACCATCGTTCAGGACTATTGAGTTAATATGTAACCTTACCTAGACTGAAGGCTACGATATGAAAATTCCACCGGATTTGCTGAAACTGTCTCTTTTGTTCAGTATGGGGAACGTCGATCTCAGTTTGTACAATAAGACTTATCGACAAATAGATGGAATCGTCAACGGGAGCTAGTCAGGTCTGGTACTAGCTGGTTTCCTCATGCCTATGTTAGAAAGGTGAAATGTTAAGGACGTTTCGGAGCTACCGTTGTATAGACGTTATGTGGATGACATCCTCATATTTTCACAATCTCCGCAAACGATCGATGACATGGTAAAACAAGTGAACTCCTGTCATGCAGATTTGACCGTTACATGTGAGTTGGAAAGGAACGGCTGCCTACAGTTTGTAGACATACCCATTATTTGTAAGGATGATGAGGCAATAAAAAATCTGCGCATTACCAGCCCACTTGGACTGACCGATGCATTAACTTCACAAACCACATAAATGAAGAACAAGTGACGATTGGTCGAAACATTATTCATGTGCGCTAGATATTTTTGTTCTTTCGAATGTTTAGTCGATGCACTCCGGTTGCTTACAACCACGTTGCAGGATAACAGGTACCCAGTAGGGTTCATCAGTGGACAAGGACAGCAACGTGGAGCAGCAGACAGTTTCTACGGTTTGGGAAAAGAAAGCCTACAATGAACTAGCATTCAGAGGTGAAATTTCTAAGCTTTCGAACGAAAATGCCTCATCGCACCGTTTAAACAAGTCTACAATTTAGATGGACTCGTGGTGGTCGACAGAACTCGCAAGCTAACTTTATCTTCATCAAAGGAAGAGCATCCTATTGTCGCTAACTCACATTGTATTCATCAGCTTGTTTGTAGTTGCAGTAAAATTTGAATCGGAAGAAACAGTCGGTGCTTAAACTGTAGATTATAGGACCATTTGCTGAAATGGGTTCGAAATGTGACCACGCAGTCTACTGTTTTTGTTCCGGAATCATACAAACTTCCGGGCTTTCCTTATCGCCAGACACGTGTTAGCCACCTGTCATTGAACTAATCTCGAATCAACAGGCAAGATTTTAACAGGCCAGGTTAATTCGCGTTTCCTACGCTTTCCTGAGACGGTCGCGATCAGTTGTCTCAAGCCGGAAATATGTGTAAATAAATGATTGCATGTAAGCCATAGACTCCCACGAATCTAATATTTTAGTGCCGGTGTCCTCCATCTCATTTGCCTTTTTATTTATTTACTCCCAACCTACTAGTTTTAAACATATATCTGTATGTGGTTATTTTCATTTGGTACTAAACAGTCAATACTAAATTCTAAGATCTTCTGAAGCCCGTCAGCTATGTTGAAACATTATAAAGGAAACCGGGTACTTTAAATTGGTATTTTGTTACTTTTGCGATAATATCAGGCATCCTGACTTTTTCTAACAAGTCCGAGGGCACAGGAAAATGTACAAGGACCGCAGAAATTCAAGAAGATTTTATGTCACATCTATGTGAAATTCAGTACAACTACTTCATATTTTTCACTGTTAACATTGGTGATTGCGATAAGTATATCTAAGTAACGAATACATCCTATTAAAGAAAGTTCACTTGCATTTTGTGGAAAATTACGAAACAGTGCCCCCACCTGTTTCAACTAAGTTGCAAAGCGGAGATAATCATAATCACATTTGTGTACCCCATTTAATTTGTCTTTTCACTTAAAAACAATCCAAGAGAAATTTATCATAAAAAGTCTCTTTGAAAATTTCAAAATCTTGTAGATGCGACAAGATAGCGGCAATTTAGAACAAAACAAATTCAACCGCCCCAACAAAACTGCTTCTACCTGACAGATTTTTCTCACGCAACAGGATCATTTAGAATCGGCTGTGCTGGTGGGACCTCAGAATTTACTGATAAAATATTTTAGCAAACTAGCAAAAATAAATAATATAATGCAAACTCTCAGCTGTCTATTAACTGTTTCCAGTGAATCAGTAACATTTTCTTGGAAAGGTTTTTACCAAACGAACGAAACATTGCTATTGCTGATTCCTTTTAAAACGAGGAGCACTATTTTGCATTCCTCTAACTGTTTTTTGTGATGTAAGAGAGCATTGAATGATGTTTTAAATTTTCTCAGGTCTCCTGCTAAAAGTGTAGCTGATCAACTTGGTTAATAAGTTTCTATTCCAACAACAGTCTTTAGGTCAACTGCAAATAAAAACTGTGAGTTTTGCAATGGAGATAAGAACACATTAGGTGGTTTCCGAGAATAAAATAAGAACTATATTCAAAAGCTATCCGGAAAAATAGGAAAGACTTCGAGCACAATTTGACTGCTAAGTTTTTTAACCATGCTTCAGTGTGTGTGAAAATTAAGGCAGCGCGTTCACATTAGGTGTCATTTAGTTTGCACTATAAAGAACAACCGCAGCTTTAATAACGTTAGTGTTCACATTAAAGCTTTATCTCCAGAAGTAATATACCCCACAGTTTGTACAGTTCACATCTGTCCACTAACATAAGATTCCCAGCTTCATCATGGAACGTTTAAATTTACGTGAGGGGAACCAGAATAACGGCGGAAGCCAAAAACAAATAGTATTAGAGGTTTCAGGTTTCGGTTCATGTGATATCCCCCCGAATACAATGTATCAAGTTCATCAACGTTATTGCCCATTCGAAAGCTTTTATCTTCTACGTATTCCCATATAATTCAGACATACCAAACTTATCGGACAATTTTGTTTACTCTTGTGGTTACGCGCTCGTAACCAAGTAAATAATACACAAGGTGTGCACTTCGTTATAAAAGTTTAGGCTATCCCGAGAGCGTGCAATTATTTTGTCTTTCAAGTACATGTAGCGCATTATTCAGGCTAAAATGATAACCCGTTAACATAGAAATACTAAAAACCATGGACGTCTGTAGATAAACGTTTTAGAGGTAAATGTCTTAGACTGGAGCAGAAAATGAAGGTTTGCTGTTTATGAATCAACCATATCAAGGAATGTGGGCTTTCGAGTAGATGTGAACAGTAGTGGTGTTGTTCGTATCTCGGATTGATGGTTTTGGTATTGATTTGTTCACCGAGCTTGGCATTTAGATTGCAAACATTTCATCACCAATCGAGGTGACATCATCAGTGCGTAGTTGTTTAGCGTATGGTATTTGAGGTATGCTAAACAAGTTATTGAAGCGTAATAAGGCTCCTGGTCCAGACCTCCTCCCTCCTTCTCTTTTCAAGGATGGTGGGGAGAGGTTGATATCAGAACTGACAAAACTCCTCCAGACGATCTGGGAGACTGAAGAGGTGCCTCGTGACTGGTGCCTATCAACAGTCATTCCCGTTTTCAAAAAGGGGGCCCGAAGTCTATGTGACAACCACAGAGGCATCAGTTTGGTGTCAATTGCGTCCAAGTTACTCACTGGCCTTATTTTACGTCGGCTTACTAAGCCCAGAGGAAGTCAGATACGTGAAGAACAGGCAGGATTTCGATCCGGTCGAGGGTGCATTGATCATATTTTTACCTTGAGATGGGTCTTGGAACATCGGCACTCTTACAGACAGCCCACAGTCGTGATCTTTTTGGATCTAAAGGCTGCTTTCGATTCCGTTGCTCGTAACGTTCTCTGGAGCTGTCTCCTTCGCAAGGGAGTACCAGAGAAATACGTGAACCTCTTGAGGTCACTGTATGCTCACTCTGTAAGCAGGGTGAGAGTTTATGGACAACTGTCTCGGGCGTTCAACACTTCTAGTGGTGTCCGTCAGGGGTGTCCGATTTCCCCCTTCCTGTTCAATTTTGTCATGCACGACATTCTGGAGGGTGCACTTCGAGATTACAATGGGCTTGGAGTTGATTTTCTTCCTGGCGCTAGATTGACCGATCTGGAGTATGCGGACGACATTGTTTTACTTAGCTCCTCTCCCGAAGACATGCAGACCATGCTGAACAGGTTGAGCGACCGAGCTGGTTTGTATGGAATGCGCTTCGTACCTTCAAAGTGCAGTGTTGCTTCAAAACTGGGTCATTTCCACTCCTACTTTCTTTATTGCAGATAATCCGCTTGAGACTGTGAACAGTTTCACATATTTGGGTAGCACTATCTCGTCAGCCTGTAATATTGCTGATGAGATATCAACGAGGATAGCAAAGGCACGAGTTGCCTTTGCCAAACTGCGTCATCTGTGGCATCGAAAAGACGTCCGGTTGTCACTGAAAGGAAGGGTATATAATGCCTGTGTGCGCTCCATTTTGCTTTATGGTTCGGAAACGTGGCCTGCTCACAAAAAAGATATCAACAGACGTGTTGTGTTTGACCATCGTTGTCTCCGTCAGTTGGCCCATATTAAGTGGACTGATCGCGTGAGTAATGTGGCCGTTCGCCGGCGCGTATTCCGGAATGCTCGGGATGCGCGATCAATTGGTCAACTAATCACGGTGCACAGCTTGAGATGGTTGGGTCATGTTCTCCGTATGCCAGCTGATCGTTTACCGTACCGGGCATTATATACTGAGACCACCAACAATTGGGTAAAACCGCGTGGTGGTCAAGCAACAACGTGGTCACGAAATATGAAGACCTTGACTGCTCCATTGAGCAGAGTGGGTAGGTGTCGCCTGCCTGGATGGTGTCCTCGTGATCACCCAAACCGCTGGTTAGAGACGCTATCCGAGATGGCGATGTGTCGCAGTCAATGGCGTACCTGTATCCATACCATTTCTAGTTCGTCCGCCTAGTCTTCTTTTATTAATTCTCAATCTTCTTAGTAACGTTTTCTTCTAGGATATTCCACGTCACTGTTGAGGTGAGCGGCGGCCCGAGCCACAGCACCTTTTGGTCAGGCTCATGGCTGTTATGATGATGATGATGATGATTATGAAACAATTACGCAATGATGATGTCATCTTGCTTGGTGATGAAATGTTTGCTATGTAGGTGTGGGTTACTGACAGGTGACTGTTTATTGAACATTTCGAGTTAGCACCATGTTCACGGGATTCCCGAAGTAGATATCTGAACGCTCATCTGAAGCTGATACAGCTGCACAGCGTGTGACAGATCCGAACAATTTTACCCTGATGATGAGGCATTTCACCGGCTGGTAGTATAGACTGCGAGCGTATGCTGTGCAAAGAGTAGCAGATTGAGTGATGAGAGATACTGCTTGTAGGTCGTTTCTGTTTAGTGCAGGCAGTACGCACATTCTTCAGGTCCCAAGGCTACCGACGTCAATCTGTCACTTGCGCAGCGTGCATAGACGAAACATTGTAAAGTAGTATTAATTACACCGTACACGACAATGGAAATTGACCCAGACGTGAATTGCGTAAGCCATGATGTTGATAAGTTAGAAAAATAAACTGTCTGGAGTATATCAGGTGACTGTTATAAAACAGTCGAGACGATCGAGTTTGTCCGTAGCAAGTTTGAGGTAAGGATGGATCGCAGCGATGTAAGACTACTAAATCATGGAGAGTTAGATCGTCTGCAAGTTGCTTGTCATAAAGAAAGCGTTATAAATGTATTAGATCCTGTAGAGCTAAAGCACTTGAGAAGCGGTGACGGTAACCGTCTGTTGGTGACATCGTCAAAGGCGGGAAAGTTATAGAAAGTGGAGAAAATGTAATTACGGATTATTCTCAACCGAGTGCAACAACATTGCATGCCTTTCAGGACACGCTATCAGAGCGGACTGCAATAGTAAAGGCAGACGTTCGCTCTGGAGCGTCTTGAGTAATGTAACTGTGCTGTTCAGAAGACTGTATACTGTTTATCTTCAAACGATGTGTAAATTGTGGTCGTTAACATACACCTTGCTCATTCGGACTTTTTAAAATAGTAATTTGCAAACATGGGAAAGTCGTTTTAATCACTTAATATAAACCAGGATGTGACTGGGCCTTGCAAACAATCAAGAGTTGTGCCGATGTAGAAGAACCTTCTAACTCAGGAGATGATTTACCAACTTTATTGTGGGCCAAAAATGGAAGCTGATGGGATATTAGCTAGTAGCTAGTATTTGCGTTAACAACAAAGATCTTGTTTGATACTTTTATACCTCCTTATAATTGAAATTAATAAGTAGGCTGTGGCTTGTCGTCCAGCCCTGTGAGAGTTAGACAAACGAGAGTTTGAAGGGTAAATCGGCACATTAGGGATAATTTAACTCTGATGTAAATGTTACTTGACTGCTTGATGGGATTCTTGGATGAATGAACACCTCAGATGAGAATTTAGAAAGTTATCGATGCCACTACCCAAAAGTTCCCTTCTGCAGCCACATTTGACGTATAACATAGCTTCAAGCAATTTTAAGACAGAAGCCCCGTAATGAACACTGAAACGTCGCAGACATGCACCGTTGTTAATCGCACAGTTTTGTAGTTGCTAGACGTTTCTGCATGTGCTAGTTCTTTACAGTCTGGGAACTGCCTTGAAGCGCACTATTTGGTTCTAAGGTAGGACTTACCAAAACCGGTGCTCTGTTCGAATTCATTAGCTTACTATTGTTGAGGTTGCCGCAAAGAGCTCCGATCAACATCCTAGTGTCAAGATACCTACCAAGGAGTAGATGTTGGAACAGATCAGTAAGATGGTGGGACTTGAGCATGTTATTTTAGACCTATTCAAGTTGGCTAACAGCGTACACATCGAAAAGCTATAAATGGTCGCTTGAAACACTGAGGCAGCTGTCTTTGTTGGCAAAGCTTTCGAGATGTCCGGATGTATATCTGAAGCCACAGTGTCTCAGTACAAATCGAAGTAAGCCGCCGACATCCTCTTGTGTGCCAACAAATATGACACAATATATAGTAGGCTAACGCGGTTGAGATATTTACCTCCAACTAGTGACTTGTGAGAAACGGTAAATATAAACTTATCATTATTGTTTGTATAAACACTCACCGTAAACAGTAATAGTGATCTACCGTGTATTTTATTTTTATAAAAGTGTCCACGGTAATCGTGTGTGCACTGATCATGGCCTACCGTATGCGCTTCTTTCGTCAATGACTTGCATACAACTTGAACCGTCAGACCATTCAGGTTAGTTCACTCAGACACCATGGTTGTTACGTGGTTCATTGGGCTAACACTTTGGGTAGTGCAATCAGTTTCAATTATATTTTATTATTTTGAGAATCTGGTTCAAAGTGCGTAAACCTGTGTGCCTACCACTAACGGCATTGTGAAATGTGTATTCCCATTAAGAACAAGCACCTCACATAATACTCTTCACGTGGACTTAGCACTGGTTACTATTCTTGTTCGCATAACAAGATACCATGTCACCACAGGTTGCTCACGCGATAAACATGAACATTGAGAAAGACTCAAGATGACGTCATCGCTATGCCAACGTCCATAAAACTTCAAGCCGATGAGGCCGTGTGTTCAGTTGCGGAAAACGTTAATGGAACAGTAATGAAGCCGAACTGTGAAAAAGACACAGACACACTGTTTTTAAGTTGGCCGGAATGATAAGAATTAGAGGAGATTTTATGCAGGTGGGCATCCTCAACGATGGAACCAAAATCAACGGACGCCGAAGAATTGTAAGAAATTCTTCTGTATATTCATTATTTCTTCATTCGGAACACCATTTAGTAATTATAAACAGTTTGCGTATATTATAAATACAATACACTACTTGCGCTCTTGCCATTTTGACGACGAACACATATGTGCATACACCAAAATGATAGAAGCTCTATTTCGTCATACAATTTAACAGTGGTAGGCGCATCAAACTTTACTTTCTTCTGTTTTACTACAAACTCATTGGCTTTTCGCAAATCAGTAGATAGAACCCTTAACTTAATGGGAAAATGTTACCTGCACCAAAACGTTTCGCGACCTACCTAACATGTGCATGAACAGATAAACACCACGACTACAGGTTATACCAGTGACACGAAATTTACGTCATATTCTAACGGCAAAGTTTACGGCCAACATTTTACGGCTCATTGTCGGGTTAATCCCATTCGTGGTGCTTGTGAGAAAAACGTGACAGAAAACTTGACAACTTCAATATACGCATTCAGCCATGTAGTGCCATCTTGATTCAGTTTAATAGAAGTGGTATCATCACTTCCGGCCAGTTTCACTCATGCAACTAAATGATCCGAGCGAAGTGAAGTGGTCGTTTCAACCTTCAGGAGTTTCTTCCACAAGACGTACACCGGAAGATGAATCGAACTGATTCTCCTTGAATAGATATCACAATGTGAAGCCAACACAAGCTACTGATCTTTTGACGGTGATCATAGTCACTCATGTTATAGAGGGTCATACTGATTGTCACCTATAATTCTATTTCCATCGCTTCTACAGTCGGGGTGGAGATCGGGCTGTTTCTCGATCAACCCCAAAACGGATAGTTGATTTCAGTAAAAAAACAATGAATCATAACAGTCAACGAATTTTGTTATACATGTCTTCCGAGTATTTCACGTGGCTTGCAGAGCATGAAACATTTTCGAATTAAATTTTGTGCCTTCACTGGATGTCTTCTAACAAAGAACATCGTAAAAAAACCAGTTGGTGAATTGCCAAGCTGTAAGAAGTCCTTTCTTTCCAGGTTCATTCACCTTGAAGGGGGATTAACCTAAGGAAGACTCATGTCATACGGACATTCCAGCGATACCACCTAACATTTGGTGATGAAGACCTATTTATTCTGGGGGCCAAGAGGCATGGTAGTATTATTAGCAAGAATTTCGTAAGACTCAAGTCGGTTTCTAAAATTAAGATGAGAGATGTTTGTTGGTATATGATCAGTTGTTCAACACGATTTCTACGTGTGTCCACTGATCAGTCAAAAACTGTTTAATACGAACACACTACTGACCATCCTGATTGCCGCAAACTATCGTTCACATGATTCGTGTACACAGCGTGTATTGCATTATGTTTAAATGACAACGCTGTGTATCACTTACATTGTTTCTGCTGCACTAAAGCTTTCTCTCCTCAACTTAAAGTGGTTCTGTTTAGATGATGAGCATAGAAGTGAGCGATTATTGGTCGTTTCTGGTTAATATATAAAGAGGGCCGTGAATAGATTCAACAGCCTAAAAAGATGAACGATGCAAATTCTTAAGCGAACACACATGTAAGAGTAGTAATATTACCTATCGAGTCACTTACAGAGAAGATCGTAACCTTCCGGTGAACTGGTGCTAAAATACAAACGTTTCATTTCATAAGAACACAGCGGTTTGTAAAATATATAGGTTGGACTGACCAGCCTGCTATTATGAATCACATCCGTCTATGGATCTCTAGAGTACACTGAATAGACAAATGTACAAATAAGTTTAGGTTAATCGTCTTGTTGCAGAGTAGGAAGACTCTTTAGCTCAAGGTTACAGTAATGTGACGTGTATATCGGATAATACTTCATTGATAAGTTGTACTTCTAATAAACAACGGAAGAACGAGCACTTGCTAATTTTCCCAAAATATACGCCGATCGAAGTGACTCTGAAATGTTTGTTGTCCTCACTCTTAAAAGATTATTCATTGACAAGTTGCAAATACGAACCGTTCAGTAGCCTTAATATAGAAAACCAACGGGCCAAGTAAACGGGTATGGCAGGATGCTGACGATCATTTTATCCTCATCAAACCTGATCGTAAATCAATCAGTTACGTCCGATCAGCGAGTGGTAGTAATATACACTATTCTTCGTGATTTCGGTCATTTGTATAAAAATAAAAAGATCATTCAATATCAGTTTTACGGGGATAGCACTGGTTCCGTCAGTGTCTTTCAGAGGGTCAGAGTCTGATTGCTGAACAATATTATCTCAATGGGCACACTGAAATAAATCTCCTTATTAACGTCAATGTTTTCTGATAGATACTAATTGCAAACAATTTGTTAAACAAGTTGTAATTCGCATGCGATTTATGTACGAAAATGCTTTGAAAACCAGAATAATTCACGATGACCATTTAAGATATAGGAACGGGAGGGGAGCATAACATTTCGTTTGAAGTGATTTACAGTGCAGAAGACTGTGCAGGAATAATATATATTGTTTTCGATTAGTCAGGGCTTCGGGTATTTTCAAGTCAAACGCCCTTTACATGGAGTCTTGATACAATTGTTGGCAAAGATCAGCTCTAAAGGAACGAAAATTGAGTCCAGAGCTTCTTTCGGAACAACAGCGGTTGAAAAGTCTATAGGAATGCGAAGGCTCTGGTGAAATATGTGACGTTCAGTTCGAAACTGACCGAATCCCCGACAACCAATAGTAGCAATTCATACCTGCTCCATCTTCGTGTTGCACACTGAGTTTATCCGTTTCTTTCGTCTACTTCAACAAATCAGATGATAGTGGGCAAACCATAAATCGGTTATTGAAGTGGGTTTACGCATACCTTCCAAAATATTAATGAAATAGCCTGATAAACTTAATGTCTAACCTACATCGGTTTTTATCCAACTGTAGGGTAAGCGCCAGTGCGCCTGTAAGATTCGTCTAGCTTATTTTGTAACAGTCTTATTGCCATTGTCATAAATAATAGGATTTGTTGCCAGCGGGCAGTAAGACCTACATCTCTGTGTGCAAATGCAATGCGTGTGCATCTTCCAGCTTGCTTTTCGGTTATTCCAAATCAGTGCGATCCCAAGCGAAGATAAACAGGTGGATACCACAGTGCACCTGCTTCACTCTCGTGCACCTACCAGTAACCCCATCCTTCAGTGTTATTTAGTCTACTCCAATGTCTGTAATAACTGTCAGCCTACAAGGACTGTGCACCAAAATTAAACCATCTAGTGACACTTGGCAAAATGAGCTGTGCACAAAATAGAACTCTTACGGATTCTATAAGCAACCAGGGAGAATCAGGATTTGCATAACATACTTGACACCTATATGAGACACTATTCCTCACTCATCAGTGTAGGCTACTCATTCAAAGTGCCACCGATGAGACGACGATGCATGACTTTGGTGAGGTCGTTAGTAAATCCGGAATGAAATCAACCTGTCACGTTTTTAATCCTTTGCCAAACTTAGTGGTTAACGAGTATCGAGGATTTGGTTCACATGTATTCTCGAGAGTGATCACACAGGGATAAATAATAGCCGAGACAATGATATTTATCGATTTGTTTCGAGTTCGTGTTTGTGAAACGAGGAAGCGTAGATAACAATTGTTCAGCTGAACTGTTGCAAGCTCGGGTCGAATAAATGCAAATAAAAGCAACTGTCCCTATATAGTGTTTCAGCAATAACCTCAGATTTTGTAAGCGCCTAAGGATGTTCCTGTTGTGCTAAGTCATAACCCCCCGTCAAAATAAAACTTTGTCTCATACATGTCTCTAATCGTAATGTACGGGCTTTGCTTTCATGTTAATAGAGCCCAAAACGTCCGAACTGCATGTACTAAGTCTTTCTTCCATCAATGGCATATATCAGCGGTCAAAAGCGTGGCCAGATGGTAAACCATCTCGTTTAAAAATTATTTTAGGAAGACAATTTTATCAGAGGGCGGAAAAAAAATAACTAGCCGCCTAATGAGACAAATTATATTTCAGACGGCTTTTAACAGGCCGTCTAATTTATTGCGAATTTAGAAACGGCGGATATCTACCAACTTCGCTCAGTGGAACAGTCATGGTTATTATGTCTTCATGGCCTCAAAGTTGTGTCCAACTGTTGGTTTCGGTGACTGAAAGTCAGCATTACAAACTTTCGCTTACAAACAATAGAGTCTGATTATTTGATTGTCCGAGTGCGTATTTAAAGTTTTCGGTGTAGACATTTGCAGAAATCTATTTTTTTTGTACTCTTCTCTCCCTACATGCAAGACAATGGACAGAGACGGCGATGGACACGCACAACAAGTACGCTGACGTCTAACCCAGAACAGATTACCGTTCTGAACGACGATCCAAAGTAGATCACGAATGAATGTTGTACACCCTTCAGTTTGGTGTCAATTAGACAACTTTTCCTTGTCACACATGATTATGATTGACTGAAACAGCACGTTTTTTAGACGCTTTTGCTCATATCTCTTCCGCAATAGTACAAGCAAATGAGACAGTTCTCTCCATATACGGCCAACCATCCACACGTATATTGAAACAGATAATAACAAGAACGACACCGTTAAATTCAAAGGGGTGTTGCCTAATGACCGGCCTAATCGCCAAGTTTGTGTAACATGAATCAGCGTGCTCTTGGAAGGCAGGATAAACCTGTTAACGGCGTACGCATACTTTCCGTTGCTAGCTTTAATGTCAGGATGAAAGTGCTTTTCAATATCACTGGATCTACAGCTGCACCCTTCAAAGCGATGTTCGTGCACGGTTAAAAGGGGAAGAGGAAAATGACTAGCCTTATTAAGCATCAACTACGACATGTATAGTCTTAATAAACATAAGAGGTTAACCACAATGTCTGAAAATAACAAGCAGTGGCTTTTAAAAGAATTTGCGTTTTTGTTTATACCTACAGAACAGTGAGCAGTTCTACGTCCAAAGACGACTTCTAATCTACACTCATGTGCCCCTCAAAATATTCAAATTCAAGTAGTGCTTTTTAATGATGTGGCCAAAAATCACCTAAGCCGTACAGGTGGTACATAGTGCATATTTTGCTTCCGGCCTTTTCCGTCCAAAAAACCTGTAGCAGTACTTGGTGTTTCATTGGATGTCGTTGAAAATCGAACTGACCGCGGATAGCAGATGATAATCGTTAGTGCAGAAAACCATAAACCGAACGTGGAAAACAACGTTCAAACAGAAAACTTCTCGAGGTTTGGCGTCGCGAAGTAAGGTTGTCACTCTACTAACCGAAATTGTGTACATCACGCGCGTTCTGTGACCTTGTAAGCTCCACTGAACAGTGCTAGGAAGCAGTTGGGGGTTATAGTTTATTATCTAACACTCATATACCCGAACTCGTAAAGTTACTCGAAACAATGTATATTCACAAAAATTACTACCATCGACCGTTCAGAAAGTTGCTGTCTACCCTTTCTGCTAAAATTGCTCAAGTGAATTAGCCGTTTCAATCTTTTCTTATTATGTTCAACTTATGTTTCAACATGTTTGTTAGCATTTCAAGCATAAAACGTTTTTTAGGCAGGTCGTATAAATCAAAGTAAACGTTCTATTTCCTCATAATGTGTCAGAAAGTATGCATACCCCATTAATAACGTAACGTTGCCACAGTGTAATCTGCGTAGTCTACGTTGCATATAAAAGCATAAAAACAACTTTCAATCGGGTTAAAACGTTGATTGCTTCCAGATGTTTCGCAACCCACAGTTGTTGCCAGATAAAATTATCCACTGCATAAGACTTTTGCCAATATTCTTGCTAGTTTTCATGCTGAACAAGTTGACATTGTTAGCTAGTAAGCATATTTTAAAAAGAGACTAACGTAGTACAAGAAATTTGGCTGACTATATTGTTCTCCCCAAAAAACACTGGAAATGGACGATTTGGTATGTTCATTTTGGTCGATATTTACATAGCCCTTGTCACGCCGATGTCAGTTGTCCCGTGATATGTGTACTTCAGAATAACACTCTCTCGGTGTTTTTATTGTTATACTGTAGAGACATAAGATAGTCCAGGTTAACTAACTTGATGCACATAAAAATTCACTGCACCATAATGTTAGCGTTATACATGAAGCTGTTCATATCACTGCTGTATTTGGATGTACGTCGGCTAGTACAGGACTACTGATTTTATCGTTTATACTCCTTGTCGTTTTCTGAAATTACACGCCAAGCATACAGTCATTAGTGGTACAAGACGACTTTTTGCATCCGTCCCACAAACATAAGAGAAACACGTATTCGCACATTTCGTTCATTAACGTATACAAATGCCCATTTTTTTCTAGGCAGGTGATTTATAAAGTATACAGCCGTGATCACACTTTTGTCAAACATGGATGTATGTAACGAGTAAGTGATTCGTAAAAACATTAAGTTTTACAGTTACCAGGCCAATGTCTGGCATAAACTATGACAAACCTGTGATTGCGATGTTGGGGTGCGCACGATTAAAGTCAGCTAACAGAGACCGTGTATCATCCTTGT
>LUCH01000211.1:0-38209 GCA_013368495.1 Paragonimus heterotremus | reverse complement strand
TGCTCGCAGACATATTCATGGCCAAACTAGAAACCAACGAACTACGTCATGTCGTCGATAATTGCATTCTCTATAGACGCTACGTAGACGATATATTTTGTTTGATGAACGACAAGGATGATACATGGTCTCTGTTAGCTGACTTTAATCGTGCGCACCCCAACATCGCATCCACTATCGAATTAGAGATGAAAAACCTGTGATTGCGTGCAAACGGCTTTCTTCCCGGCTAACCTATTAGCATTTACCCCAAACAAGCCACTTCCAACGGGGAAAAAAGATATAGTACTAAGCAAACTCTTAGGCTATGCTTTTAATGATTCTGTTCAGGAGGTCTGTGTAAATGAGTTTTTTGTCACTGAACATAACTACTTTCACTTTTTCGCTGTCTTCAGTAAACATTGGGTTTTGTGGTGACCACGCCACTGAAATTTTCTTGAGTTTCAGCTGACCAGAATGAATAGGGTCCTCGAATTCTCCCGAGCGTTCACTCTCAAACCTGGTATCTAAATGATTTTTTGTTTTACACGTGAAAGACGGTATTTTCGGTAGTATAACTGAATTAGTGTCGAATGTTATGAGATGGCATGCAATCACCCCCACTGTGAAGTGACGTCTACATGAAACGCCCACGAGAAATAGAAACATTTTTGATGCCAGAAACCTTGATAAACTAATGTAACTTCGATATTATTCTAAGTTTTACTGAATAAATAATTGATGGTAGTAAAACTTCATAAGTAAATGTGTACAATACTACAGTATGTGTTTTATTAGCTATACGACTGTGAATGCTATAAGCGGATTGCATAACCATTTGACTTGTTTGTAACTGAACACAGAAAGGGCAAGTTGACAACTTATAAATCAGGATTCAGTTGGTTTTGTCAGGATTTGTCGGCGCTGATTTCCTATCAAGGCCAAGACGACCCATAGCGTTTTTTCTCACGTGCTCTGTCAGGTGTTAGTTTTTATGAAGTAGCGGGTTCGGTAAACCGAACGGAGAAACCATCTGTCCTCTAACGCCAATCACAGTAGCTGCAATATAACTACCAAACACGCGTTATTTTTAAGCATGAATAAAACAGATTCACAAATCTGTGTAAGTTATGCTGGAATATGTCCATAACGAGTAGACAAATGTTGCGGGTATTTTAATTTTATTGTCGACATTAAACCCATGAAGTACACTTTAGCTCTTAGCCATAAACTTATCCATGGGGAACAAAGTAGTTGTTCTGTTATTTTCAATGGTAATCATAACTTTTTGGCCGCAGAAGCCTCGAAAGATTCATTTATCCATTGCGACTTTTGATCCAGATACGAGTAATTAACGGTTAATTCCTAGTAACTTATTATGTCTGAATCTAACGATGATTAAGTTTGCTCACCGGGAAAATTCAACAGACATATTTAGGTCGGAGATTGATGATTACCCGATAGAAACGTAGCAGTTAACCGGTACAAGTAAACAGAGTTGACTACTACCGAGTATTGGTAATAATCATGTGATGGATACTCTGAACCAGGTTGATATTGGTTGTTGAAATCTGGTATAAGAAAAGTAGAGCAAGAAACAGTTCTTATAACCAGCGCAAATGAATTTGACTTACGACTAAAAATACTTCGTATTTTTTGGCAGTTGTTTCGGCGGATCAACTACGATACATTGCGCGTATCACAGTATCGTATGAATGGAGAACGCCTTAGACTGATTTGTTTCATTACGCATTTCACAATCCTAAGATGTAATGTTTTAGAACAGTAACCATTTGGGGTTATTTACATCTAGTGCAATCATCAAGCTAGATCTTCATGTGTGGTTCCTGAAACTGTATGACGGTTACATTCACTCCTACCCAACATGACTTGAACAACGTAACAAAGCATACTTCCACCTAGGATACGTAGGCAGTGGAACAGAACTGGGAATTTTTTCACAGTATTTTTCTTAACCTAAATAGTTAACCGCACAGTAAAGATGTTTGTCCCGCTGTCGGCTGATGGTCTGTGAGTAGGCAGCTGAAATATCTTTAAATTCATTTAGGTTTCAGTTCGCTTTTTTCACTGTGATAAGGCATTCACACCATAACCTATGTTACCAATTGATCAGAACGTCAACAATAACGTTCCCAGTTGTGTACAACGTGTAAAAGACCGTTACCAAAAAAAACACCCAGCTGGTTAGTAATAAATCTGTCTCACCACCACGCAGTCACAAAAGCCTCGTGGTCTGAATCAACGGCCTAGTGTACTAGCGGTCACTCTGTGTTACACGCCAGTCGAATCAATTAGTAACTGTTTCCTAGTAAGAACGTATACCTATAGCAATGTCGGTGAACGCTTTTGTGCTGCAGGTCGAATTGGATTCTCGAACTACATGGCACCTTAGATATCAATAATCGCCTCGCTTTAACCTAAAGTGTTCTCAAGCCAAAATATAGAACAAGTAAGAATACTTTAGACTGATTGCCATGATCCGCGTCGCGCAAACATAAAATTGAATTTCCGAGTTAACCAAAGCAACCGGAAAGAGTAAGCGAAAGAGTAAAACTGAACAAAACATAATTGCTGTTTCATGTTTCACGGAAGTGCCTAATGAGTTGTGTGGTTCGAAATGTCTGAAAAGCGAACGTACTGCAGTCATTATAAACTCTAAATAAGCATAATTTCGAAAAACCTGATATGAATCGACTGTCATTTTTCTTGTTTTTTTCTTCTCAGACCTTTGTAAACTAGCTTAACACTTACAGAGAAGAGATGGTTGCTTGCTTTGTAGACCAGGCACAAAATATATATTTGTAGACCTTGTGGGTGATCTACAGACCTGTTGTTGAAGATCAAGGGTGAATTAAGTAAAGAAGAGGAACAACTTTCTCACAGTGAAACAAAGAATACCCATGGTAATAAGTGTGTTCATTTAGAAGTTGAAAGTGTTTAGTAACTGTCAGCTGTTCTTTCAAGTAGCCGGGAATGTGGTTTATGTGAACTAAACTGCACCTCAACATGATTGTGCTTTGCATTCAAATAAAGCTTTACCCAGCACATTTCGGAACGAAGCGATAGACTTGAGGTTCGCTATTTTTATGAGTCGCCATTAGGGCATATCCATAACATGGTTTGGATTTGAACCTGGGTTCCCATAGCCATATGGTAACCCTGTTGGCCGATGTGTTTACACTAGTCAAGAACGATTATCTGTACCAAATGTTGGGCTATGTTTGTTTATAGTCGATGCTGAGGGTGTCAAAATATCCTGTTTTAATTTAACAGTGTGTTGAAAATTTTCAGCGATTTTTTGCTAATCAGTAGTATGCAGTCGAGAATTTGGACGTGGTATAAGGTACAGTTCTATTCCAACGCTTTATTTCAATAGGCTTTGAGTGATAACATCCGGCTGAGAGCGAGCACTATAAAAAACTGAAAGGGATGGTAAAGTTATATTTAATGCTGCATAACGATTCAATTAATCCAGATGTAGCAAGTCTGGCTGACCAGATCAGCTGACTGTGGAGCATCTTATCGAAATTGTTCCTGTCACACGCTAAACAAATTCTCAGTAATAGTTAGTCAGCCACCTTTGTGTTCAGAAGGTCTGTTGTATGACACATTTGCAAAACTCTTGTTAAGTCCAACCTGTCTGATATCATTCCGTTGACAGTAGTCTAATCACTTCTTACATAGCAAGAATCTTAAACTTAACATGAGGGCAGTCAACAACAGATCGCCTACAAGCACGCAGAATTGATCTGGAAAACCACCATGAAGACCGGAGTGCTATGCATTGCCTTAATGGCATGCATGTGACTGTCTAAACACTATTCCAAAGAACGAGAAAAGTTAGTGGTCTCGTGGGGCAAACATGTCGCTGACTGCGACGTGCAACCATGTTGGTCAAAATTTCCAAAAAGCGGGTTGCATAGGCATGTGAGCTCCTAAACCTATCAACTAACCTTGACGGCGTAGTCAAGATGATGACATCAGATCAGAAGGAAGACATGTATTGCGATATGCCAGCATTTCGTTTGCTCTCATCAGTCCCAGACTTAAAGCATGCCAGTTATATACATCATATAGATAAGGACAGACAGGAACTAGACGCACAAGTATTATGTAATCACGACCATGGCAACCCGGTAGGTTGCCTCAACCACTTTTGTGCACATAACGTCGGCCGGTAGGTTCGGATGAGTATCGCGTCGCAGAAACCCAATAACTTCGGGTTTCAATTGCGTAACAGCATCTTGAATGCGTTTAATGGGCCAGCCTGGTGACCTGTTGTCGTGAAGTGTTTATCAATCGATAGCGTTGGATTTCGAGTCGTCAGTGCACCAAATTGAGGCTGGTGCGTCATCAGTTGTTTCATCTACTTCGGGATGTGTTTGGCGACTCGATTTGATAGTTGCCGATCTGTTCTGCCTACGTAAACGTCACTGTAACCGCAAATGAACTGGTACACAACACGGGAGACAGAACAGTTTGACAAAATACTTTCGCGATTGTGGAGAACTAGTCTTTGGTGGCTTGAAATAAGCGCAGCTGCGCAGCCAAATACTTTAGAGTTAGGGTAGAATTTAATTTGTGCTACATGTCGTTGGGTAGATTGTCACCTCTGTACGGCAAGAACAGGAAAACATCCTTCTTTTGAACCGTCAGTATGGGCTTGGTGCCCTGCTTCACCGTATTATGTGCGCCAGTGAATATTTCGGGGCATCCGTTTGCTAGCAAAGTTTGTCTCAGCAACTCCTCTTCTTTCTGCAGTGTATCATGGGTGCAAGTAAGCCTGGTCATGTGTGAATCAAAGGTCGCTCAAAAATAACCATAGTTGTATTCCTATAGGCTATCCGGTTAACAGCTTTTGTAAAGAAGTGTCAAACTCCATTTTCTTTCGTGACCTACTTCGTCAGGGATGCATATCCACGTCGCCGACAGGATTATATCTCTTGCCACACTTTCTTGGGACAACTGGGATAAGTGCTCTATGCATGCACCGACGAGTGCACAAGCAATCGACCTATCTAGTACGGAGGAGAATTAAAGGGAACAGTGATCGTGAAGTAATTCATAAATCCGATTTAGAATGTTCAGAGTTAACGGTGGAGGCAGTGTGTTTGATTTTTAGCATCTGAACTTGATAACAGCATTTATTCGTCGAATTCATGCATTGATAGTTTTTGTCTAGTGATGTGAGTCTTATGACATATCCAGAACACACCGAATCAAAAGTGTTAACCTGCTGACAATAGTTTATCCAGGTACTTATATGGACATAAGAGTAAGTGAAAATTAGTCACAGAAGTACAACGCTAAAGCTTCTCCCGTGGACCTAAATTTGAGATATGAGGCGTAATCGGTAGTTGTATTGTCTTAGAACCGACTAGAAAGCACCTGCTTTTTCACCGGTGCCCATTGTACTCTACGATCCAATGGAACGATCTTGTTGACTACTGCTCTATCCTCCCCGCATATTTTGATCATCTCGTTGAATGTTTTCCTGAAAATTACCGTACAGTAAATGAAATTTGGTGTGACACACCAGTGAGTATGCCACTCCTAAGCAGCAATTTCCCTTGCTTTCTGGGATTCTGATCACCGGTTTATCAGTCAGAGTCACGGGATAGCTGCTGTCTTCTGCAGAGATGAATAAGCAACATGAACATTACTTGGATGTCATTACACAGAGAAGTCTGAGTCACAATTCTGTGTGGTTACAAAATTTCCCGTTACTTAACCTTCTTGTCAACAAATCTATAACTGTTTACCTATCAGTATGATGCAGAATTTTCAGTTATGTTCCGAATTTCCATCGCTCCTAATCGGTGCAGGTACGGTATATGCCTACACTCGATGCAAGAGAGATGTCAAAACTACTTGTCTATCAGCAATTTCATTAGTTTAACGTCATGCGTTAAACGAAGCCGGATTACACGTGGAAAGCATTGCAGACAATATTACATTCCGACCCATTTTTGATTAACGGAATGACGAGCATTTTACAGTCAAACAATTTAGATTAACAAAGTCGTCGAGCCCCACTTGCTTTTGATGCTGGCACGGGAAGGGAACAACCCAAAAATGAACGTGACTGTTGCTTAAGTTCAAAACAGTGCTGGTTTTGATAATTTGTCCTTGTTGTTCATCTTGCCTTCACTACTTGTTATTAGTTGGTCTCCTCAGACGCCAATGGTACTTCCATAGAAGGCGGACAATTATTTATTTGTTTTAATTTGCCTAAGACACCTGGATGTGGTTATGTTTACCTTTATAAATATGTAACTACATGGTAGCAAACAGTAAAATCGAAGATCTTATGATAGTGGAAGCCAAACAGTCTTGTTTAGTAGACACACTATCCACCGTTTGATTGGAATTACAAAGTGTTGAGAAATATGTTCTCCTGTTCCTGAGAATGAGCATTTCAATGCACCATAGTCTGCAGGCACAATCACCTGTGAGTAATATTCAGGTTGCCTCAACCCCTTGTTTGTCTAGAAAGATTTAAAAAATAGTGAGCAATTGCAGGTGATGTTGAACTTATGAATGTTAAGTCAACTAACACACTAACACTGTGCATACCAATTGATTACATTTAAAACTTCGGCCTCAAAATTGCTAAGATGAGATTGTATTTGAATATTTACCGGAAGACTCAGTCGTGTCAGGTGTGCGCAGTTTATTATTGTGTAAGGCGCGCAGTTACCTGAAATGAGAGTAACAGTTCTACTACCATTCTAGATAAGAATATGTACTACTATTGGGCTTTAGTTAGACTGTTAGTTAAATTTAACATCCCACTATCAAGTCTATGAACAGAAACATTTGACTGAACACGAATGCAACCGTTACACCTGAGTACTGTTTGCCTTATTGTTAAAAATATACTTTGTCATATATTAAGGTCAAGTATATTCAAATGAAACGCCACAGTATTTGTTAGTGCAATCTTCAGGCATTTCCAGCAGTATATCAGTTCCCAGTCTACTGATGCGTATTAAATAATGAACTAACATGCAGTTATTCAAAATCCAGAAGGAAAACGAAATGTATCGAGTGCCTTGAATAGAACTGTCTTATATGATGACAGCAGCCACCCAAACAACCTTTATTCCCTCATCGTTTAGGATAGCTTGCTTTTTTTTCTGTAGGGTCTAAATGAATCTCGCAGAACATCGTTTGCCTGATTACAAACAACAGGTGTGGAAATCGTTAATGTATACCTTCCCCCTTCAAAATGAAAAGTGCTACATACCGGCAATGTTGTCATGCATGTTCATTACCTGCGGTTGTACAGCTACCGATACTGATGCGAGACAGCAGCAAATTCTTTGACTCATGTTGGCTATTTAGTTCTGTATAAATATTCGTTCTAGTCATCACATATCAGATTACATTTAGAAAGTGTTCATTAAAAGCAACATCGAGTTGATTTCGTACCCTTTTGTAACCTGGAATTCATTCATTGTTGAACACAGCCTTCACATTGAGATGGACATCTCAGTAAACTTCTTTTGAAATAAACTGTTAAACCTGAAGTTTACTTTGGCCAGAGATTATCAGCTACGTACATGTTCCCCTTGGTCGGAAATTGAATCACATGTCATTCATTTGGGGTTAGATGCGGTTAACTTGGTAAATATCCAGGGTTTACCACATTTACTCACATCTATTAACCAATTTCAACGAATGTCCAAAAGACAGGTCTACAGGGTCCTGACGTATTCGGGGAAAATGTTTAGATCACGACTTCACTGACTAAATCACAAACTTCGGTTACTTATAAGTGGTAAGGGATTTAAAATGATCACAGCCTTTCGTTCAATTACTTTTGATTCATACCGCGTAACCAAGTCGTCTGTGTCCTTGGGTATGAGACCAGTAAAACCTGGAAGTTCAACAGAAAACATTAATGTTCAGTTTTGGTCTTGCTGAAATGTATTGGCAATGTGAATTCGTGAAAAGACAAGGGTTTTACCCCAATGCTTTCCTTCACTAGACCGCCATAACAGTCAATATGATATTGACCCCACTTTAGAAAAGACCGAATAATTGATTATACATTACTGTTAGTAATCAACTGATTTATAAGGCATTTTCAGTATAAATAATTATTACCGGGTACGTGGCTAGCGATTTAAACTAAAGAGACTTTTATCATGTCTTCTCTCGAGGGCAGTTGCTGAGGCAACCTAAGCGTTAATGTAGCCGTTGGTTTTGACACGCTGATGTAGTCACACTAATTACGAGGCCAGTGGTACTCTGATCATACCAATCAAAAAACGTAAATCGGAGTTAAAATTCTGAATGAGGCAAAACCCATTATAAGCAGAAAATGAATTTTTGCTTTTGCTTATAATTGAGAAACCAATCGGAATAGTACATGTTATGAAGTTAAGATGGCTTCAGCTTTTTTCACTCAGATCCACTTATCCATCGATTATAACTAGAGGTATAAAGTCAGAACGGAATGCGTTCTATCCACTCAGACGTTTTAACAACCAATCAATGACTTCTGAGTGGAGCTAAATCGTGCGTGTTAATTGTTGCCAACATGCTACACAAAAACATCCATAACGAGGTGAAAATGCAAACCGACAATTAAATATTTGCCCACGGTTTTTAAATAATTGTGTGCACTGACATTGATTACATCTGTTACCAGACAACAACATGAAATAACATGACGTCTTACTCTATGGTGGATTGTCATTTATTTACTAAGACGTTTCTGATTTCAAGGAAACCAATTTCGAGATACTGATACTTTGTGTTGCGTAAAACATAAACAAAACACAGTTCTGGAAATTTCATCGGAAAAGATTGCGCATAAAAAGTCGAAATACGTTTGTTAAATCACGGAAAATAAGCTCGTCTATATGCTAATAAAATCAAACAAATAACGAACGAGAACACTGATAGAGGTGTCATGGTAGACTGCGTCGGAAGTCAAGACTGAAACAGAAAAAGTTGTGATATGGGAAAATCGAGGACATATGACGCCATTAGCGTGGTTATAATCTAATAAGATAATCAACCATAACAGTTGCAACAAAAAATGTCTATCTATGCACAAAATGCCCAGTCACAATAAATGCTAAAATGCACTGTGAAAGGCCAGCAGCCACCGTTGGTTTTTAATAATTTTATTACTCATTTACTCCTGTTTCGAACTTTGTACTAAGTAAAACTGTCATCAGATATGTAGTATGGATTCGAACTATAATCAGAACTTACTAGAAGAAAAAATTACAACTAAACTTCTAGTGTGTGTGAAGGTCCTACAGAAGTAACTAAGGATTATTTGCCAAGTCAGTAAATGCACATGAATACAAACTAGTCTATACTACCTTGATGATGAGTTTTTGAATGCATTCTACAATTTCGCTTTGAAAAACAAGAGCTGTTGCGCAGAATGTGTCAAGCAGTGATGTTTGTACCGCCGTTGTAGCTTTTGTTGACCGTTTTACCTATTGGGGTTTATGGTAACATAGCTAGAATAAGGTCAGACATGACAGTTTAAACATGACGTAGGTCACTGCCAGGAGCAGGGACAAGTAGTGATATGATACTTCGGATGTAGGCGTAAAAATGTAAGAATAACTAGTTGGAAGCAGTATGCAAGTTGGAGAGTAAGTAAAGGTGAACACTGTGGATAGATTTATGTGTTTAATTGAGTTGGAGTCAGAGAAACCAGACAAACTTTTCATAAAGGCGAACTGCAAGTATCGCGGTTTTGTTGATTGTATGGATTTGAGCTTATTATGAAAGCGTTGCGAAATAATGGATACTCCACGGAGTTCAACTAGAAGCAATCTCAGTAAACAAATTACGCAACACTCCAGTAACCACTTGGTAGAAACATGTATATCTCTAATTAAAGTTCAAAGGTGAAAACGTTTTCATTTTAATTTATAGAAGTATCAACAGTAATTTGCTAAAGACTGTTCCGATGCGCAGCATGACATGACGAGTAGTCTAACAGTGTGTTAATCAACACTGATTTCACTGAGATTCCATAGCCCACTTGAATCCACATTGATGATCAGTTGTTCTAACATATTAAGTTGAAAATAGAGCTGCGATATGTGAGACCTTCAAACATCAATGAGTAAAGTTCCACAATTACGAAGAGGCACTAGGATTTTCACCGCAGCTCGATCCAAATTCACCAACATATTTATCTCTCGTAGTATCAGAATAGCTCGTAGAGAGTTTGTATAAGCCATGGGCAGGTAAAAACCCGATGCAATATTTTGAATGCTTTGTTAATGCCAGGAAACTGCTTTCTTCGCAAGTCCATACTGCGAGATTTTCTGCTGCTTCCTCCTGGTGATAGAGAAAGAAGAACGTGGACGATGACTATATATTCTGCTAACGTTAGGCCGCAAAATAGCGAGATATGCTGTTAATATACTAGGTTTTACGAAGATTTTTTCACAGTCGTTACCAAAGGAGTTGTGAACACGTAGTCTTTGATTACGAAACATCACTTTTCTGATCATCGCTAGCTTGCTTGCAGGATTATGGAATCTTGAGGAGTCAAAAATATTAGTTCGTTCACACAGTGACGAGAGCCACTGAAACATGGCGAAATTGGTATTGATTTACGGAACAAACCCACTGCACAAGGTACAAGGAAAGAATGGCCAGCGTCAGCTTTGTTATAGATTTTACGTTTGATAAATGAGTTTATCCAACGGTGTTCTTCGCTTCTGGTGCAATACGTTTCTAAGTAATGAAAACATGCATTCATCTTGAGGATGTTTATGGGTATCAGCAAAGATGGTGTTTTGTGATCTCAGAAACAGTAACGGGAAGTTTTCGATAATCAGACTCAAACCCAAGGATTAGCTTCATTTTTCAACCCTAATAGAGCCTCAACACTTATAGTAACATGCTAGGAAACCATTTGGTTCAAATTCTCCAAATTCAACATTATTCTGCAGGGAAAGAGCGCGAGGATCGTTTTATTAAGTTTGATAGGACTCTCACGTTTTGTTGAAGGAGAAATGCTCAAAACAGTAACGTAACTGTTGGGGAAATCCCAGTCCCCCGAAAATACCGTTTTCATTTGCCTTTGTTAGGCTTATCTCATTCTGTTCGAAGTGGTCTTCATAGTCGGCACGGCCATGTGTCACTTCGCGCTTCACGCGTCTTCTCAGCCTTTATGCCAATTTCTGGCACCCCGCCCACAAGCGCGTTCTTTATTGAGACATCACTGTACTGTTTGGATATTTGTCTAGTCCATCTCTGTCCTTGTTTTCTGGTTGGTCACAAACCCTTTAAATGTGATCTAGTTTGTGACCGCGTTGTACTCGGAATGGGTGAATTAAAAAGAGCTGTATCCGGAGATCAGTCTTTTCCATGTGTTCGTGCGTTAGCCTCGGGTGGTTGGGTTGGTTGGAAGGTACGAATTAGTCATACATACCCCGTAGTCAATTGTTGATTATCGTTGACTGTCATTTCGTTATCTGCCGCTTCACTAACCGTTATTATGTTGTCTGTTTACGCGCTCGTAGGTCGTAGGTCCAGTGACAACAGTAAAACATCTCTGAACGAAATGTTTATGATAGCACTAGGGATATTCTGTCTCACTCCTCGCTTAAGTGGTAATCTGACGGATACACCCGCTCGAAGTCTGTTAGATACAGTCGGTTTTAAGAAGCACGTTTGGGTATCTCAGCATGCATAGTTGGGTTAGACTGAACTAGTTGCACACTTCTAAGATAAAACTGTCCACAAATGCCTAGCCAAATACGGTAATCTATTAAACGAACTTCGAGCTTGTGAACAGACCCGAAAAGTTGATGTTTTTCAGAGCCATATTATGAAACGCTGCGGCTAATAACAAGACAGTGAAGTTTATCCCACCGCCACATCTGTAACAACTAGTACGTTGTATTGTGCCACTCCATCATTGTCGTCGTATTGGTCCTTTGTTACTGTTGCCAGAATAACACTCGGTAGCTTATGGTAGATAATACTCAGTAACATTATTTATCTGTACTGTAATAAGGGCAGTATTTGTTTTGACAGTCGATCCACACAACAATCCGGGTGAATACATTTTATCTGATGGAAGCAGTTAACGTTATTCTCTCTCAAAATAATTTGGTTTCCTTCTAAGTTGCTTTCATTACTTCTAAGCGGACACTTTAACATCCAGACCAAATTTCCGGTTAAAACCTCATGAGTCAGGTACTAGACTTGAGTTTCGTACTCAACAGAGCACACTGATGTTACACGTATTTGATACGGCCTTGATTTTAAAGCCAATCCACATTCTCACAAAGCAATACCAATTTGACCATGTCTCAATTAAAACACGACTAAATTACCATAGCTAATCGGTCGGCCACAGTTGCCTGTGATTAACGCTTAAAATGTCTGATAGTCTTGAAAAACAATGCAATGATCTTTCTGTTAACCTCGGTCGGTGGCCCCACGAGTAGGGCTAACTAATCAAGTAAACTACTGTGTAAGCCAGGTCGCTAAATCAGTGTTTATTGTTGATGAACAAATGCATCAATTATATTCAAACCTGGTGCATTTCGACAAGTGTTGTATGAAGAAGGTATATCTGACTGCGAAAGTACCAATCATGTATTAGTAATGTGCCATGATGTAAGTCGTAGGGTTGTACGCCGGTGACATGGAGCGATTCACGTCCATGCGAACCATTTGACAAATGACGATTCATTTATTTTCGGGCATACTTGATCCAAGTAAACTCGTTTTTGATAATCATTCTGAAAAAAACATTTGGATTTTTACATTTTAGAATGAACTTACTTATTAAGTGGACGATACTTTCGTGGACCCCGACAATGATGGTGGACGAAGGTATTATGACTAATTCTTAATGAATGATTAGTGGTTGTAGGCAAATTAACGTCCACCAGGGCTAACAGCTTCGTGTACTGCTCGCGCGCTTACAACAAACTGTCAGAGCATCCTATGTCAAAACACGAAGTAAAGTTGTCCTTCTCTAAGCACTAAACAGAACTCTTGATGCACGTAAAGTTTTGTCCTGCACAAACATTCAACATCCGAAATCACATTCAAACAGTAATTTATTGGCAAATATTAAGAGATTAGATGTACAAAGTCGCGCCAACGTTTCTTGTTACACGACCCCATTGTTCGTTGAATACTAACACCCTCTGTTCTACACTCAAAGGTAATTAATACTGATTTTGAACCTTATGCAGTTTCGACCCTTAAGGTTGGAACAGCACTGGACATAGTTCGTTTACCGCTTATTATACGCGTGCATCCCACGAATTCATTCGATTATTTGGACGTACTTCTTTAACTAGCTCGTCCATGCAGTCTAGTCTGTGCTTTCAGTAACTTTGAAGGAACTGGTTTATTAGACCACAGATGTATAGATAATAAAAGAAGGCATTTGATGATCTTGCCACATTTTGCTGCGTTTCAACAAAAGATTTGTAGCGTAACGGCCAAAGGAATTGATACTTGTTAATTATGACACTAAGACAATTGTGGTTATTTATTATATTCAGTAGCCTATTGTATAAACCAAAAAAATTAATATACCTGTGGTATTTTGGCAACTGTCGCTGTCATTCAAGTCATAACGCGTGCAGTTCGTCCAAGATCTTTCATGACCATTGAGAAGTGACTATCAGCAATGTCGTGTTTTGCGCTTGTATGACGAATTTCCACTAAACTAGATTTTCCAATCAAAGAACTTGTAGTTATGTTCACTCAATTTTAGACATTACGCGATAAAGTTTATGTTCATCACTTTCGGTTGTTCACATTAATTACTATTATGGTTCTGTTATACTCGTGCACTCGTGGGTGCTCAAAGTGCAAATCGATCTCTAGTCCTCCGATGTTATTCCAAAATGCAAGTGTAACAGTTTCGCACTGGATAATGTTAGTAGTCACTCGAAAAATCGCTTGAGTCTAGAATTGCGACCCAAGAATATTGATGCCAGTTGGTTTGAAGAATATCACATGGGTGCTTAACAAAACTGGGGTTCAGATCGCGGCAGTCCACGGAACCAGGTGGTTTGGTCACAACAGCTGCGGGGCTTAGACAGATAGTCTGTACTATCGATGAGCTATGGTTGACAACCACATTCGACCAACTTTTGTGACTAGCCATTGCCACTGGATCATTTTGGATCGACTTATTTATTACCACTCTGTAGGCTCTACGGGTGGTCTGTGCGACTTCGGTATGATAGCTTGTATCAACTAAGTTGCGTTGACTGCTTTGATTCTTAGACTTGGTTATTGCAGCGCTATGCTGGGCTAGGTAAGTATGATGGGTTGTTTGAGGTCATGTTGGTTCCAGCTTCAACGCCTGGAAAAGGTTCAATGACTACACCAGAACTTCAACAACTGGACCAGCCGCAATATCGTGTGTTGTGCCTGTGTAGTACATTTTTTACTAGATGACGCTCTTCAGTAAGCAAACTTCAACTCCAATAACATTGCAATAATATGTAAAACCGTTCAAACGTGATGTTATTTTTTGGTTTGATACTGACAGGCTTCACCTAGGCTTCTGCCTTCCCGCTGTTGTTCCAGTCCAATCACTCTCGTCGACGTCTAAGTAGGCTATTGTAAAACGATACAATATACTGTTTCCCAGTCATATTCCGAAAAGCAGTTACTGCAGTGTTTCTCTTTGATTTCTACTGACAAAACTCTGTTGTCAAACCAACGTGTGCATGGACATTCACTAATCGGGAGAAGTGACCCTGTCATTCAAACTCAAAATACAAACGGACAATGTTATAAACCAGCTACTTACAGCTGTTGAGAGACTAATAAGGACTACAGCTGCTAAAATTCCATTAAGATAATTCGCTTAAGACACAAGCCGAATTGTCCCGTGTTCTTGTCCACTGCAACGACTATATTGTGTGGTTTTGTTATGACCGCGTTGCACCTCACAAAAGATCAGGACACTATGTTGTTCGCAAAATATGGGCAATGAATTTCATTTTATTTATTTCTCGAATCCGTGGCACATTTCTGTCTCCCAATCGTAAATCACTGAAGAGGTTACGTTTCTGCTTAAGCGACGCGAAAATTAATGGTATATCTATGTTACGCACACAACTTTGCAACGTGCTATCGATGTGATCAAGCAGTTGGCCGCATCAGTCAATAAAGATGTCCTGGCCAAACATCAACTCCGCTGGTCAGGAGTAATCTTTGATTTAAGCTCCGGTTTTTGACATATCCGTGGAATTGACTCTAGGTCGCTCAGTAAAATATTGAGGATTAGTAACTGGAAGATTTAACCTGTGAGTATTAACAGTGATCATTGAGTGGTAAACCTTTCGAGCACTTTTATATTATGCTGCTCGGTTCGTTTAACGTATACGTTAGTTCAATAAATAACAACTTTTGAATTGGTCGTGTTATTTACTTTAAACATAATGGAGTTTGTAAATCAGTACAGACATTAGAATTCTTGGGTAAACGGTGCAACCAAACAACACATCACTTACTGATAACACAGTTCCGCATCAACGTAACCGAAAGCACAATTTATGATCCAAATCTACCAGATACACACACCTGACTACAAATTCCGATTATGACACTGGGCGCATTTGAATTCCAGCCAGAAAAAACTACTCATGCTAGCATCTTGTAATGTTGGTTATACATTCATATATAACAAGAGAATATAACAAGTTCGACAGAACAGATCGCACAGCGTTCAGTGTTGTATGTGACACTGTTCAAAAGTCACACGAACACAGAAAAAATGAAAAAATATGACGACACAGAAACATATTATCTGAACTGACTCTAATTTTCCGAAAAATGGGACACAGTTTGGGTCCTCCATCAGAAAACCTTGTAGGTTTCCGTAGATGAGAACACGGAGACCTTTCAGTTGTGCAGTGTAACAACAGTAAGTTAGGAATCTACTTGTTTAAGGCATAGTTTTGCGCCTATTTACTTATTGGCGGTTTTAGGTATCCCAGTATTCTATTTCACGTTGTGTCACTTTACTAACACCTAATGCAGTGGAGTTCAGCGATCGTATTATACTACTGATATCGCGGCTATTCTGTAGCAGGTGCAGGGCATATTTTTTGACAACGTACAAGCCACAAGAAGACTGCAGGAAGGATCATTAAAGTGCAGCATCATTCATAACGATCCCTGCTACTCAGTGGAGCTGAGCACTGACATCTGTGTTAGCCGAGACTGTCTGAGGCCGAATACTGCGTGCAAATGAGTGATTTTGTGACAGGTTTGGTTTACATGCTTAACCCGTGTATTTCTTTGTCGAATAAATAACCCCTGTGCCATCCGCGTTCTTGGATCACAACACAAGTAATAAACTGACTGATAATGAGTACCAGTATAGTTGTCGTTAACTAACTTTTATTGCAATGAATTTACAGACCATGCTCAGCTAATTAGATTATGTGGCCAGCCTACTTTTGTTAAACTCTGAACCTTAAAATTGAGATTTTTAGAAATAAAATCGGGCTGGCACCACCCTCATCTTCACTGCCGCAGGCAAGCCGCTCCAGACTACCGATCACTCCATCTACGTGAGATAATGCATCCTACTAGCATACAATATTGCTAATGATGGGGGTAACAAAAACACTTATTACATCGAGTAATCTTTATCAATTGTTACGTCGTATGTGTGTCTGATTTTTGGTTAAAGACAGGTATCGCGACGCGCGCGCGCACCCAGCTTGGCCTTACGTATTCGGCCTAGTCGTGCGGTATTCCATCACTGTTGTCTGTACCAGTCAGTATGTATTAAGTAGGTTTTCTGTGAACATTGCGACAGCCCATCAACGTCCACTCACAAAATGTACAAACTAGGGACCAATAACCAAGGTACTCAAAATGCACATTCTTCATTGACTGGATCGTGTACTCTGGATACAGGTGGATCATCAACTGCACCATACCTTGTTGAATGTAATTACCGACGGTTGTGGGAAGTCGTTAGACAGCCTAGTATTGGTGTAGTCACGACGTATGAAAACACTGACCATCCCGTCTACAAGGTTGACGAGTTCGAAATTATCCACATCACTGACTAGAATCCATCTAGAATACGACGGATTGTCAGAGACAGTGGCCAGGATGTCTCTGTAAGAATGTGGACTATTTTTATGGAACTCCTGTGCTGTTTTTCATTTCTGGTTTGATCTTTTCCCCGCTTTTCATCTGTTTTTATAATTTTTACATTTTTTTACCATTTGGTGAACAAATGTTGAAACCAACGGCATCCATAGTGATTATGATCATGGGTATGGCTCAGAGTATAAGATTATGATGAATCGATGCGTTGAATAGTTATTCCGTTTATTACAAATCACAAGCCTGGAAGGTGAGCTCTAGAAATTATCAACGGAGTAAAAATGAGGCTTCCAAATGATTAGAACGTGACATCCAGTGGTTGTTCGAAAATTTATACTGTGTATTCCGTTTTTCTGGCAAAACTAAAGTCTTACCGGAAATGAATTTTTGCAGATGCTCACATGTCCATCTTCAAACGATCAGTTAGGTCATGTACTGTGTTATCCACGCGAGCAACCCCAATGCGGGTTCCAGTATACTAGACCCTAAACATTTAATTGTCTTACATCAGAAGAAGCCACCTCGAACGGTTTGATTTTATTCTCAGCCAAATGTATGTGTTGACCCTCGTCTCCAAATCAAACGGAACTGCCGAAAAGCAACTTGCAACGAACAACATAGGGCCTTTAATTTCTTAGTCCTTGAAAAACCCAACGTATATGTCATCACCTCTGTTAGATACGTCAACTTATGTTACGTTTGAGTCAAACTGTGTTAGGAGTGATATTTCCAGACCCCGAATTTTTCTGTCCGAGATCCATATTTAGTCTACTAAACTCTGCAGTTCAGTTTGACAGCCAACACCAACAACTGGGTGGACTCGTTCCATCTTCGGAATTTAGTGCGAAACACTTCGAATCTAATCTAGTGAACATATGCTACAAATATGTAAACACCGTGAATATGCCCTGTTTAGTCATGAGAAGAATCGCTTAGCAAGACAAGTTTGTTTTCAGTGTTATATCATCAAGCTAAATACAACATATATATATGAGTTCGACAGAGGTAGTACATCAATAGGGTGAGAGATGGTGTTCATTAATGTCAAATTAGTTAAACTCCTAAAGTGTTTTGGTTAATCCGTACTCCTATGTCTTTAACCGTGTTCACGTCACGCCGTGAGGACGACACAATACAACGTAAAGTTTAGCGTAAATCAACCTGGACAGAACAATATACTGACTTTAATATTTTTGTAACTTCGAAGCAAAAGAAGAATTTAGTCCAATGTCTATTAGACAGAGCAGCGGATATTTGCTCAGGTGACATCATAGAAGAAAAAAACTGTTCATATCTAACACTACTTGAAAACAGCTATTCGGAACAGTTTACAACTAAACACGTGATAATTAACACAAAGGTAGATGTACCGTAAACTATGGAGAAAAAGCTTGTCTATATTACATTACCCTTCAAAGGCGACAGCAATGCTGAGAATGTATCCAGGAGACTTGGCTTAGCACTTAAAACTCATTTCGCAGTTCATTTACGTGTACGATTTAACTCCACACCAGTTTTGCGTCCACAGCTAAAATACATACTGCCCGTACGTGCTACCTGTTGTTGTGTTTACCGTTTTGTTTGTTCCTGTGGAATAAGGTACATAGACCGCACAACAAGGCAACTATCTGAACGCACGCGGGAGCATCATCCGGCGTGGCTAGCTTGAGAGTCGATGAAGGCTTGTTCACTGCACTTTTGGTCTGATAGAACCATCCAATTAGCCCGGCCGATTCGTTCAAGCCGATCTATTGAGTCTGTGGAAAGCAATCGGAGTGGGTCAAAGGTCGTTTATTAGCCCTCGCAGAAGCCTTCGCAGTTCGCCTATACTCACCCCCGTTATGCTCGAAAAAAGTACGGTCAAAACATTAAACCTCCCGTGACCCTGCATCGATAACGGAGATTGATCTGCTACGTAGGTGTACCGATTCACAAAAAACACTTTAGGAGTCTGACTAACTTGATATTAATGATTGCCATCCCTCACCCTATTGATGTACTACCCCTGTCGAAACCATATAAATGTGCTGTATTTAGCCTGATGATGAAGTGTAGAAATAGCAAGATTCAAAGTTATTAAAGCATGAATATTTAGACGCTATAAAGGAACCGCGAGCTAATACGAACGTTTTATTGAGGAAACCAGATAAAGTATCCTGTAATGTTCTGTTAAATTAAACTGATTATGTTGACAAAATGTTATCTATTTTGTCCGACAGATCAAAGTTTATCAAGAGGGGAAATAATAAGGGCAAAACAACAGCCATAGAGAATATTCTAACCGAACTATTACGTAACAAAAAACAACAAAATTTGATTGAAGCGTTCACCTTTGAACGTATCAGAGCAACGGATAAGATTATTCCAAGCCTTTATGGTCTTCTTAAAATTCACAAAGAAGGATAACCCTGAAGACCGATTCTCGATATGTACAAGTCGGCGTATCGTGTCTCAGCTCAGTGGCAAGTGGAGCCACTGGAACCAATCAAATCGCAATCGACTCCATTCAGTTTAAAAGACATTTCCGATTCTGTCCACACGGTTGATTTAGTGATTGTCAAGAATCACAAATTGTTTTTCCTAGACGTAACCCCGTTATCCATAGACGTGGCGTTATGATAAACTATTGATTATCTGTGCGCTTACTTTGAAAATAAACGACTCAACTTCATCATTTCCACCATCAAACCAAAACAGCTGTTAGTATTTTGCATCTTGAACTTTCGGTTTCAATTCAATGGAACGCCCTTTAGACAATGTGATGGTGTAACAATGGGCCGTCCTTTAGTCCCATTGCTCGCAGACATATTTGCGGCCAAAAAAGACTAATGAACTGTGACATGTCGTCAATAATTGCTGTCTGTATATGCCTTGTCTCGATGATATACTTTGCTTTATAAACCATAAAAATGATACACGGTCCCCACTAGTTGACTTCAGTCGTGCGCATCCCCAACATCGCATTCGCTGTCGAATTAGAGGGGAACAATCAACTATCTTGTTGCCATGATTCGTGGAACCGAGGGACCAACTCGAAGGACGGTTCACAGGAAAAATACATGGACGGGTGAATGCACGCACTTCCCCAGCTTTGTTTCTATGGAGTGTAAGCGGAAATTGCTTTGCTGCTTAACAACCACAGCCAAAAGAATATATCTTCCAGATGCCCTATCGGATGAACTGTAGCACATTGGGGATAAGCTAAGTCAAAATGGGTATCCTCAACGATTCCCTGAGGAAAATATGCAACTGAAAGTGACGCGTGAAACTGTTCAGACGGTGGATAATAGGCCTGTTTTTATCAATCTATCAAGCAAGAGTGAGGTCGTCAGCGTCATTATCACCCGTCGACTTTGTAATGCAGTATAGATTGCTTATCCTGCAGCACGGGTCATCTTATCGTTCAGTGCTTGTTCGGTATTGGTGCCACACTTCAAAATAGCTTACCCAGGTTATCTTCCTCCTTTTATGTTTATTCTGTCACCTGTTGTTTTCAAGCAGCCTACGATAGGAAGACCACAAGTCGATTATTGGAGAGGATTCGTGAACAACTACCTAAATGGCTTCGCAACAGTTCAAGAGAGACCATTTTCAGTGTAATCGGTTCTTACTTAATTGATGTTGGTCATCAAATTGAGTTGACTGCGGCCTTCCGAGTCATCTACAAGGTTCTTCAAGCTCATTGTTGAGCTTTCAGGCTGCAATTGTTATCAGTGACCAAGGCTATTGTCATCAGACTCTACAACCTTTGCCTGTGTGTCTAAAACCAATTCGTGCAAACCCTCCATCTAATCTGGCCAATCATCCCACATCATTTTGAACTCCAAGCAGGCATGAACCAATTGACACCGGCGAATGAGTCTCACGACAGGCACGAGTGATAATACCACACATTCACCAACACCCACTCCTCCCTTCCGCAGACGATGATCCGCTCCACGTCTACGATTTTAGTGACCCATTGGATTTGTTCTCATTTTTCATATATAACCTCTGTAATTGTAAAAGTCCGACGAGAATGACGGGACACAGATTTTCACACAACTGACTTCTTACTCCAATAAAGTTTTCACTTACTTTAGTGCCCTCAGATTTTGTAGCTTCAGTGTCCCTAAAGTCAACATATATCTCGCATGAAGTTCGTCAGGTGAATCACCCTATCGGTCAGTAAAAAGCGGCTGAAATTTCCCGACTTTTAAACGTTCTGGTTTATCAGAGCTTATGATGCAATCTTTGCTACATCATTTAACGATGTCAGACACCTCTAACGAAGCTCAGCTAAACATTCACATTCTGCCTCTCTCCAAGTGCAGAAGCAAGGTGGTGTTGTCTCTGATTAGCAATCCTTTTACTCGTGATGCACCCTTTATTCTGATCCAGCCGTTCACTATTATACTAAACCGTTATATAATAAAAATCTGTTTCTATCCAAACTTAGAGTCGTTGGTTCGTTTTTTAAAATATATATGGGCCAACCCAAGGTTGTTGAAACTTTAGCCTAAGTAGATAGTTTTACAGTTTTGCGACTGCCCTCAATTGCGGTAAACATATAAGAAAATAAGTCTTGACATGTAACGATTCACCATTAAATCGTGAACAAAGGCTCAATTAAATTGGACAACTCTGATTATGTACACCTAGTTTGGCGACATTCTAAATGCTAAAAATGTCTGAACCAGATTTGAAATGGTTCACTGGTGAACTGAATACAAACGATAATTGGTTAATTGGATTACTGGGGCTAAGTTATGGCCCGTTCTTAACCGGTGAAACATCTGTTCGTATTTTGTAACAGCGTTGAATCTAGCGGAATTATCCGTTTATTTGTTGCTATGTCACCTTCGGTTTTGTTTATATCCGCTAACCTAAAAGCCACCTACATTCTGCCGTAGCTGTTAAATTCCTATAGTTGCTGTTAGTCGTTTCTGGATAGAAACGTTTGACTCGAGCTTTGCTATTGTTCTAATTCTTCAACACGGCGTACCGTTATCTTACTAGTGTTGTATGACAGGCAGTTTCGGTGTGAGTAGTATACTACTCATGAGTAGTATGTTACCCACAGGTAGCATTCAGGAACAAAAGAGCAAGCTCCGAACGCCAGGAAGACGATGGACAAGAATAGACTGTCGGAATAGTGTATACGCACTATGGCAGAAGTTTCGCCAAGGAGAATGACAATGTACTACCATCCGATGTATGTGAGTGTATGTCTGACGTGCAGATGAGTGTACGTGTTTATGGTTTGCTTTTTGACATGAACTATGCAGGAGTTTGCTCAATAAACGAATTCTCTGGCCGAGCGTCTTTTGCGGTCACAACACTAGTAAATAAACACAGGTTCAGGTTATCATAAAGTAACCCAAAGTGTACTTGCTGTTGTGGTGGTTACATCCAAACTGTTTTTAAAAGTTCTGTCGTAATCCACTACGAACACTGTTCAGGCCGTTAACCTCCGGTGTAGTAACAATAAACACGTTTTCAACAATAACCAATAGTCGTGCAATTAGCTTGTGGCTACCATTGATTTCCAATGCCCAATATGTTCTCAGCTAGTAACTCAGTGTTTCACTACGTCCGTACTACATACTGACCAGGAGGAGTACGGCAACCGTTAAGTCTAACCAAATAATGAGACTTTATTACAAGGTTCAGCAGGTGCTAGATCTTTACTTGGCCAATGTATCATCTTTTTTAGCATAGAGAAAATTGAAAGTTAACTGGACATTTTCTAATTAACATGCTTTCCAACTAACTTGAATTGCGAAATGATGTTTTTATATTCATTTCATTTTGTAAAAAGATTTACAACTTTTAACTCCAGCGCCATAAAAACAATCAAAGTGTCTTGTACTTATCGAAACTGGATTCATTTTTACATAAACAGATGATAAGGAAAAAGAATGCGTTAGCTATCTTTTGAGGGAAGCTTGGTTTTTCATTCAGTGTACACATCCTCACCCCTTTGAGTTGCCGTTGTATTGCTGTGCAGAAACATACAGTCACTTTGTATATGAGAGCAAACTGACATTTATGCACACATACATCTTAGAAACATGTACCGATGCTTTTAGTTCGGCATGCACGCCACGGTTATTCTACAAAAGGAATCAAGCGGAAAAGGTGCACCTATGACCTCATCTCTTGAGAAACCTCCTGAATGATAAGAGACTGGTGAGGCACGACCACAATTGATCAAAGGTGACTGGCTTCGTGATGGACACACCATCACGAAAATTACGGCAGGCAACGGTGTAGATCAGCAAAAAGATCTTATCATCCGGATGGTTGACTGAAAGTCACTTAAGGCACATGGAAATATAACAAGAGAAAATGAAAAACTCAGCATTGATACATCATAAGCATGAAGAAAATTTTCTCACAAGCTGCCTAGAAAATAGATCTGATACGGTTATTACTGGTAGTGTTGCTTGAAGGCATTCTACTAAAATCGACATCCACATCTTTTCTACGTGAACCACAAACGTTCCTGTAATAGTTATTTTACCACAAAATATCATACAAAGAATCAACAAAAGGGACAGTAGAGCTCCAGGAAGCTCCCAGAATGCATTTTTCTTTAAAGTGTATGACGTCTTTCGAATGTCAGCTTTAGTTACTAGAACGAACAGATTAGAAAAGCAGCGCCACCGCTGTAGACTAAGTAATATGACCCCAAATGTAAACCTACATGTGCAAACCACGTAACGTTAAGATGAACACAAATAACGGCATCATTTTACTTATCGACAGCGTTGGGAGTTTTGTTTAAACAATACACGCTCTTCAGCTTCACTGGACTAAGTTAAGGGTGTTGCAAATTCCTAATGATAAAGCACGCCCTAATTATCGCTGTGGCCGCCAAAATGTGTGCTACTTCTTTTTAAAACAAATTGTGTACAACTTTGAAAATGCGTTCGTATTGTCCCGAAAACTTAAAATTGTACAAGAAACATAACCGCGCAACGTTTAGCGCATAATATCGCGGTTAGCACAATTTGCTCGTTGTCTATAACAGTGACTTCATGAAGTTTCTTTTTTTTCATCTTTTAGTTACAATTTGAGGCATTTCACTACCGTCGTTTCCATCACCCCTTCAAGACCCTTAATCTGGTCAGTATCACCTTTGCAACCGCTGTACGCCTGTTTTCTGATCAAACTGTTCTGAAGATGAAGCACGGATGATAGACAAAATTGTTGCTTCGTTTTCAGTTAGATTATCCTAGTGCAGTTGACCAGTAGTGAGGATAAGTAAAAGTTCAAACAGTTTGATCATGAGTACATCCGGTTGAGGTGAATTAATTTCAAAGTTAGACTTTGTAGAATATTTCACAACCGTAAGACGGTAACATCACCAACGGCGGTTTAGACTTGGACAGAAAACACTTCCATTCAATTAGAACGAACAAAGTGACGCAATCATGTTTTTGATCATTCGCCACTGGGTCAGTGCAACTCCAAATG
Source organism: Paragonimus heterotremus (assembly GCA_013368495.1). Taxonomy (NCBI): domain Eukaryota; kingdom Metazoa; phylum Platyhelminthes; class Trematoda; order Plagiorchiida; family Troglotrematidae; genus Paragonimus; species Paragonimus heterotremus. The sequence continues at coordinate 13,639 of LUCH01000211.1, read as the reverse complement.
ATAAACTAAGTAGTTATGGATCAATACAGAAGCCTTAGTAGTTATATTTTATCGTAATGGCACGAAGTAAATTTCCGTCCTGGAGAAAAATAAGGTGTACATTTGGAGGCTGACCAACAGCAAGGCACGTCTAATTACGTCAACGAGAAACAAGTTCACATCTAGACCTTCACCCAGATTCAATCCTGAATACAAACTACCTCTCGATGCCTAATCAATTCTTCTTCTGCTGTCTTACAGCACATAACGGTCGAACGGCTGGGGGATCAGAAAGTATCACAGAGTATCCATCAGCTCAAACAAGGTATCATAAATTTGCCATCATTTCTTATCGTGTGGTGAAAATTTGTTGGATATTAGTATCGAAAACATTCTGGATAATTTGTAAAGTTCTGTTCAACAAACTCAATGCTCTCAGGTAAATGACTTTGGTAGTAGCACAGCTGTTAATCATCAGGCAATCTGAGCAACTGTTTATATTCACTCTGAGAGTTTATTCAGACGCTGCAACTACCCTGACTTCGAGGGGTCTAAATGGCTATCATCGGCACGCCTACATGGATAAGTGAACTCCGGTGCGGTCGATGGCGCCTTACCGGCGAATATAAGACGTAGTGTGCAAAAGACGTAATACGTGCGTCAATTAGAGCCTTCAATCTAGCCTTCAAGGCAGGGAGAAGTGATATATTAGTTATTCCTCAAGATGCCACGCTTGAATCAAAGGTTTTACATTACATTTGTAGTGTTGTTTAAAGAGGACGGATCATAGTTGCCGCTTAGCCTCTAGATAGCTATTATGTCACATCATCTAGTAACATATCTGAGAAAACTGCAGTTTTGTAAATGTGCCACGTTGTTTACGTCAAACCCGGTGAACGGGAGTTTTTCAAATTACTGAGTCTGCTTTTCAACGCTATGTCAAGCTGGAAGTATACGCTGTCCGGAAAAATTGACCGCCTTTAGGCAATTGAAGTTTACGACTGTTTTACGATCGTGGTTCACTGTGGCCACTATACTTTGCCACTAAGCAACAATGCAGTGTTGGCCTTCAACGTTCTGCATCGAGTAACTGGATTCCACAAAATGACACCACATCAAATGTGTACCCTCGTCATCGATTAGGTGTTACTGTTTCACTGTACAGCTTGAGAAGCAACATTACGAACTGATCGAAAACTTCCGTGTTGAGATTTGGCAGAGTAATAAACTAAATCGCAAATCTTTTAAACTTCCTGAGAAAAATAAGGAGACAGGTGCATACTGTTTTGCAGTTGGTAATGTGATACGCAGTAGACAAAGCGGAGGAAGAGGCATCATCAAGTAGAAAGACATCTGACGTTTACATACGACGACTAGTCAGAATCACCGTACAAGAACTAGCGTCACGTTACACAGCCCATGACATTCACTGCTATCTTGGCTTTTTGTTAACGTCAGCACAGAAAACACGCTTACGTTACTTTACGTCTGAAGTAATTAGAATTCCCACTGAATATAATTAATTGCCGTTGCTGATTAGCCTGTAATCATGCGAACGATGAGGTAACCAGCAGCAAAATCATCGGGTTAACGGTTCCTAGCATAGGTAAATTATATATTTTGGCGTCTGTTAGGGTGATGAAATAAATTTCTTCAAGAATCTAACGGAAAACGTGCTCTTAAAACGATTATTGTTTAAATTGGAGCTACAACCAATTTCGTATATCCCCTAATGCAGTTTGTGTTGAGTTAAGTCAAGAAACAGAAAATGAAGACTGGTGAATGATTAATTGTTGGAGAGTTTGACTGAATGATTATTCAAAAATTGATGACAGCCTTGAAGGAGGTGTGGGATAAACAACGATATTTACCTTCAACAGTGCAGAAGTAACACATATGTTACGACATGTTAACATTTCATTTAATCTCATCAGTCGCAAACGTAAAACATGCGATTTATATATATATATGACACAAATAGAGATAGACAGGGTATGGATACGCATACAATCACACCACGGCAATCCTATGGGTTGCTCCAACCACTTTTATGCACACAGCGCCGGCTGGTGAGTTCTGATCAACGTGGCTTCGCTAAAGGTCAGTGGCTTTGGGTTCTGTTGACGTAACAATATTCCAAATGATCTATTTAGGTCAACCTGATGACCTGTCGTCATGAGATGTCTGGTAATCGATGATGCTGGGCTTCCAGTAACAGATTCATCGGTTTCAGATTGTTGTGTCATGAGTTGTTTTAACCGGTTCGGGGCGTGTCCTGCCACTCGCTGAGATAGCTGTCGATCTGTTCTGCCTATGTAAATGTGACTGTAACTGCAAGTAAACTAACAGACAACGTGAGAGACAGAATGGTCAGACAAACTGCATTTCGCGATTGTGTAGAACGGGTCCTTTGGTGGTTTGAACCGAGCGCAATTGGGCAGTTGCATAATTACGGGACATGGAACATTGCAATTTGTGCTTTATATCATTTGCCAGATGATCGCTTTTGAACTGCAAAAATAAGAATATATCTTTCTTTTGAGCAGTTTGTACTGGCTCATTGCACTTGGTCACTCTTCTGTGAATGTCTGTGAACTTTTCGGAATATCCGTTTGCCATCAACGTTTTCCCATTAACGTTGATTCTCTTTATGCGAACCTTCCTCTTCTTAAGGCAGTTGAGTTTTGCGTTTTTATTTCCAGCCAAAACTGTGATATAGGTTTTTCACTTGGGTATCTTTAGGATCTGATTTTACTGTCTACAGAAGTTGTCAGGTTCAATTACGAAGGGCTTTCTTATAGGGGGAGTGGCTAAGGGCAGTCCGTTAGGCCCAACATTAGCCAAAAATCTCTTGGGAATGATCGAACGAAAAATTTCAGATAATATATCCAAAGCCTTATTTTACGAACGGTATGTTGATGGTATTCCGATTTTTAAGGATAATGTTCATTTTGATTTCGTTTTTAATTTTCTTAGCTCTATTCATCCGAGCAAACCATTGCGTCGCGACAGAGAATCAAAAGACAGTTTAGCTTTCTTACATGTACTCATCATTAAGCTCGAGGATGGGACATTGCAATGATCGGTCCTTCGTAGAGCAACATGGAGCAGACAATATCTTCAGTTCTCCAGCTTTGCCCCAATAACATACCAGAGAGATTTGGTCAAAACCCTATTTCATAGGACCAGATATATTTGCACCCCTGGCAAGTGGCAGATGGAACATGAAATGCTGAGATAAACGTTACTGATAAATGGATATCCCGAAAAGTTCACAGACATTCATCATCCATGTTTTACGTTTGGGATTGATGAGATTAAATGAAATGTTAACATGTCGTAACATATGTGTTACTTCTGCAATGTTGAAGTTATTAATGGGAACCCATTGTTTCAAACAATACTTCGTTTAGGTCAATTGGTAATTCTTATTCAGCTCATGGAATGCTACGATGCATTCCGTGACTGACAACTGAACTCTTTTTGTCTCTATGGTTAAAGAAGAATTCAAGTAAAAAGGATGTTTGTTGACCACCTGTGTTCGGTTTAGTGTTAAGAATTGTGATTTCTGGGACTGACCTGTTTGTAATCATCCCAAGGTTACTTAAATTAGGCAATTGTTTGCACATATTTTGTAGTACAAATCAGATTAATACACGTACGAAAGATGTTCGTTATTATGATCTTCTGTAACAAATTTTCCCTCTAGAATAAAGGCATTAACTAACCTTGTGAGGAATGAAGCAATCTATCTCAGCGGGAAGAATTGACACTTAAAATTCAACAGGGTTATGCTGAAACTACTGTGGGACAACTGATCCTGGGGGGCTGACTTGTAAAATGATCTCATTGAACTTAACTAATTTGAATGACATTGAATTCTACCTATTAACTTAATTATTCTGATCTACGTACAGGCCGATTTTGCGGCTCGGTTCCCTTTACCGTCTCCAGATACGATTGTTATTAGATCCATCTTGAACTAGTCGATGTGGTGGTCAGCATAATCTATTAAAGTGCTGAGCTCCCTCAGCCAACTAGTTCACATGGACAGGAGGCAAATGTTCGACTTACTTTTATTAATGACGAGTGTGAAATTAACAAATTTGTTACAAACTGCACATAAGAAGTAGACGGACCATCCAGATATTTTTAACCTTTCAAGTGCCAACTTTGCGCTGAGTTATATTGGAAGAAGATTGGATGTATCAGCGCCGTCTATACACAGAAAAACCAACGGGAGTTATGTGATCAAAACTGCTTTGGTAATCAATAGCAGTTTCGGGTCATGAGTACGTGACAAAGTCTCGACCGATTTTCTCACATCTACTAAGTGACCGGTTGCTAAACTTTGGTTGGTTATGATCAAAGCTAGGCTGCAAATGAGCTGGTATACTATATAAGGGGCATACTGATCGGCCAGCTTATGCCACCCCCATGAACAATCAACTCCTTACTGTCTAAAATAACTCGTAATTGGGTATTTGTAGGTGTTTTGTATAACCAACGGAGGCTTGTGACTCGCAGTGTTGTTCAGCGGGTCATTTTTGAAACGGATTTCTCACAAAGCAGCTTTTCAGTTTGTCGCATCATGTGGGTATTTCTGAGTACTTCCAGATAAATATCATCAATCGACGTCCTTTTAACAAGTCTTTCTTGTACCTCCAGTTGATCTTCTGTACACGACTTTCTGGGTCTCTGTTAGGTTTATGTTGCCGTTGTGTGCAGTTTCTATAAAGTTTGCCAGTTTTATAGCAGTGACTTTTGGCAGTAAATCGAAATACTAACAGCTATCGATATGGTTTGAATAAATGATGTAAAGTCTGCCTGAAAAGTCTTGTCATCTTGCTCTGTGCACAAATATTAAGGAAGAAAAATCAGTAAATTACTGTCGGATCCGCTCTTTTAATAACGCCATTAGACTGATATCCTGAGCAAACCTTGAATACAGAGATGTGAAGCGCCTCGTGTCAGGTGATTTTTCAAACGTGAGAAACAACCACTGATCGCCGGATCCAAACGACCCACGTGCGGCAAAAATGACCTGACCAGATGACCACACGTGTTATAACTCCAAATGAAAAAGTAAATCTGGGTCTTTATATAACTTGGATATCACCCACGATTGATCGAAGCTATCGCATTTTCACAGATTTTCCGGCCGGCCAATTTCGAAAAGAAACAGGCACTAGATTCGAGTTTCGCTATCATTAGATGTCATCACTAGTGCATATCCCTACCACGACCGGGGTGAGAACTCCAACCACGCTTTTATGAGGCAGCCTTGATGACCACTGCGCCTTTGCTTCACATTAGGCGCGAATGAATCATCATATGTGAAAGCCCAGCAGCATTCGCTCGTTAGTAATGCCCTGATTGTCCGATCGCATCGAGAGGCGACATATTAACTGTGCTGTTAAATTTAATCGATGGTCCCTCTACTACGACTACTCTCCAAGTTGAAATCACAGAACTTGTTAACTTGCTGGACGCACTTTAAGACTAAGGCATCACACAGTGAGGTGATTGAGTGGACGTTGGGCGTTCATAAGTTAATTGCATAGCAAACAGTAATTTGATCCAACATATTGACAGATCTTCAGGTCACTCGTGTCTAAACATCCGACCGTATGCTTGATCGCACAGAAATAAAAAACTTTTTGATGAGATGGCAAAATAAAACAGATAAAACCAGAGACATGCTAGCGCCAATCCTTGGATGTAAATAAGATAAGCATAAATCACCTTCGCTTTTTGGGTGATAGTAATAGAAAAACCTTTCAAAAAGAGAATAGTAACGCCGTCTAAAGTTTCCTTGGGCTACCACTGTAAGATCGCCACTTGAAAAGTGTTTGAAGTTACAGGCATTCTATTCTCCTGGCTAATGTGTTAACAAATGTATGTTGCGCAACCAGGGAGGTATTAAGACGAACTACGAATGGCTGCATCGATTCAAGCCATACCTCTGAAGAAAGTAATGCGGAAAGCTGTAGAAACTCATCGATACATGTAACTCGCCTTTATTAGATTAGTAAATGATAATCTACAAACTATTTAGTCCGCATAAGAGTGCATCATCCAGCGGTAACTAACAAGTGGAGCTACCACCAAAGTTCGACAGTCTAGAGCAGAGATGTGATTTAGAAGAGTGGTTTCCTTGGAAATATCTTGCTGATTCATACACTATGCTACCGGTCCAGTGTTGTGTTATAGTAGGATTGTATTCTGTCCGTTCGGCTGAAACAAACAAGTTGGTTATATAATCTTGAAGTAGCCAAATAGGAGGCAGGAGAATGCGAAATTTATTTGTGCGCCGATACATTGCGAACAAGTGCAAGGAATCATTCATGATTCTTTTTTCAACTAATATCCGCCGTAGTATCACAATGATTTGTCGCCGAGTTCGTCACAGTAATACCAAATGAATCTGTCAATATAAATCAACAACGTAAGTTTGCATCAGGTATCCGCCAGCAGTTAGCAACATTTTCGCAAGCATACAACACATTCCAGTGTGTCTGTATAACGGCCGCTGAAATGAATTATACTAGAAACACACCTGAACTATTCGATGTTTATTAGTACAATAAATACAAACGGTTTGCTTAGAAAATATGAGGTGTTTTCTCTTGACAAGGACAGCCTCCAAAAAGCGCACCAATCGATAGTAGTTAGCAGCGCATTCAAGTCTAACTGCTTCTTAGCCATGCCGTAAGTGACCACGCACAGAAAACTGCGTGCCTACAGAATCTCTGGTTCCTTCGAACTGATTACGATTATGGGACTTGGATCTGTCATGTCCTCAACACTTTTTCCAATATGCTCAGCGATCTGAGTGCGTATCTGTATATACATTTCACCTTGCTTCTGCAGGTATAAGTCAGTGAGGCTGAGCATAAGGAGAGAGCTTATGCTAAAGGTATCAAATCTGTGTATTTGGTGGAAACAAAGACAGGTCTGTTTGCGCAATATCTGTATCTTAAAGCTAATTGGTAATGCTTATTAAGGGCTGCAAACATCTCCTTTGAAATTCGGTAGCCCGGGTAAATGCCGTTCGAACGCATTAACCAGCAACCTGCTCATGTTACAAATCATTAAGTACTGTTGATGTCACCTTCAGAACAACAGTTTACCTTAAAAACTTTCGGGAAAACCAACCTTTAGAGAACGTTTTCATTGTGGACCACGTTGGTCTTATCCCAGAGAAACAGTTGACTGCAGCGTGCACTAGCAAATGTGCGATATATTACCAGCGGATACCCTGTACAGACTTGAACATGCTTTAAGGAAGTTTACCTTACAGAAGTGCTACATCAAAAGAGCTGTAAAACAGTTTAACCGCAAAAAACCTCACTAAGTTGGCCATTTCACATTAACTGGGATCCCTGTTCGGTAATAATTGGAGCTAGAAATATGTTCGCTGCTGATTTTTAGAGTCTTCAGTTCGTCCTTTTAATATGCTCTACAGCTTAAAAGAAAAACGGCTGAGAACATCCAGTAATTTATCATCCTTGGCTGTTCTATGAATCACTAAGGCCATTTCAGAGATTATCAAGGGATGCAGTTTTTGTAGTTTGGGAGTGTAACGAATTAGCGTAATGTTTATTCACTAAAAACGTCAGTCACTTAACACTTGTTATATTAACTCTGCTGTACGAAATGAAGAAAAAGGTTTTCGTGATTGAAACAATTTAGCTGACGGGAAAATATCTTTCTTATTAAACTTTCACATATTGCAAGGTACACAGGCGTGAAAAATGGTAGACTTTGGCGTTGAAATTAGCGTCCATTAAAAAAACAACACTGTTAGGTCTTACTTAAAGTGGTGGTGACCGAAAACAAACAAGGGTAGTGTTTTGAAAGAATTAAAAGGTTGAATGTATCGCATAACCTTTAACCGCTGGTAAAAGCATATCTTAAATATAAGTGAAATGGCCGGAAAGAATAAGTATTCATTTTCACGAAATAATCAAGCGTCCTCATAATTCATAGATAAAAAACGAATTCTATTATTAGGAATTGTAGAATTATGTACAAACAAATTTCTGCCCAATTGATTAACCTCTTCAGAATCAAAAAATGTTTTAGAAAGGTCCAAGTATGACTAAACTCCAACTGCAGCCACTTCAAACCAAACAGATAGGGTCAGAATAATATTTCTAAAAATGTGACGCATAAAGAGTGATTTGATAGAGCTCAACGTTCACTATTCCAAAACGCATATATACGCTCATATCTAATCAGAATGAATCCTAGTCATCAAATCGCCTCATGTACTTCGTTCGCAAAATACGACTTTTAGGCGACAAACATGCTTGGCATCTTTTATTCGCTTATCGTAACTACTGAATACTGCTGAAAACATGCGCGTCACACTCTCTACGTATATCCCCACGAGCAGCCTATGGCAGAACTGCCTCCTGTGATATTGGTTGTAAGAGTGCACGCAACTATTAAAGCAATCCTGCCAGAGCGCCGATCTTTACGACCGGATTACCTTATACTTAAACAGTCTACTACATATTATGAACGTTCAGCCCTCGGGAAATAAAAATCTGTTGTACTGTATCTCTTGTTCCTGGTATGCATGACTTAATCACACACATCTAGGCTGGTAGTGCACACCATCCAATCATTTGACGTCAGGTACATCCTTCATTCGGAAGGCAGTTGTGTTTTTTTGTTGTTTCAGATACCAGCTGCGGATACACAATACAGAAAAGGGTAGATTAAATAAAAGATGGTGTTACCTTCCAAGCAAATAACTCAACACACTGTTGCGCCAAAGTATGCAAATCCTAATAATTCACAGCACGACAATAAAATATGCGCTCCATTAACACCTGAAATAGGAAGGACATAAGTGAACAAACGGACCAATATTTATGGTTAAGCAGATTCCCCCAAAACCGATGTATATAGGTTCGGAAAAATCCTTTGGATAAAAATTAATATGCTTCAAAACAATAAATGTGTACTCTTTTGAAACAACCGAATTGCCCTAGTCGATATTACATCAGAGAAGTAGTTTGATTAGTTTTGAACATGCGAGCAAAGTTAGTTAGGTAGAACTTGAAAATCAGGAATATATAAGACGGAGTTGAAGGTCACTTCCATCACCACCTATTTAGCTTGGAAAGTCAGTTCAAAGTTCCAGCGATTCAATAAGGCCAAAGGGGAATGTTCAGATATTTGGCTCAATACATATGTAGACACAATACCACATCATTTGGTATATTCCAGTTAGAACATGTTTCCACGGTAGTAGGTACCCAATACAATCTACTGCTGTATCCCAGAATGTCGCTAGTCCAAACTTTTGAGGATCGTTGGAGGGCATGTTGGGTTGGCCAAAGCAAGACAATATATCATTTGCTCCATATGTTTACCGTTTCTTACTAGTTGGCCTTCTCGAAGCTTATTCACCGACCTCTAGCATCTAGAAATGAGGGTTTATTAGGCATACGGTGAAGTAACACTCGGAAGACTTTTATGGCCAGGGAAACTAAAAGTTGTCAGTAGTCGAGTTGTTACTTCCGGTTACTGTTCGAAGCGACATGCTCCCGTAATTAATCATTGAACCCGTCACCCACTCAGTTCACCAAGTAATTGAACGTCATATATCGAAGTGGAGATAATGCAAGCGTCAATACGTACATCATATACAATATGCATACAATACAGATAATGTAATTATATTTTACTATAAATATACATCTAAACGTAAGTATATGAATCGATTTTCACCAATGATATGGACTATCAAAGTAACGTAAGGCGGCCTTAAAAATAAATAATGCCAAGAACGTGTAAAACAAGCACACAACAATAAAAAGGCTCCCTATGTGAAAGGGGCTGATGGAGAAGCAATTGCATACGTCGGGTGTTCACATGTACGCCGAACGTTATATATTAGTAGCAGTAACCAACAAACAGAACCATAAAGTTGAGCATGAAACCTTTTGATATTCTCAATAGAGTGATTGCTTTACGCGACACCTAGTTCAAACAAACAAAAATCACTATCACCAGTTCATTTCAAATCATACCGTTCAACATTCAAATCAAATCGGACTAGCTGTCAAATGTGTCCTAATTTCCCATAAGTAGATCAAGCCCATAGTGGTAATCATCCTCAACATTTCAGTTACCCCCACCTGTCTGACTATCTCATGCATGACTAGATCGATTTCGCCTAACTGCTTGCCTCCTCACTGTAAAATGTGTATGCTAAGTTCGCAAAAGTAACCGGTGAGATGCGAACGAAGTGTCACTATGCAAGACGTCTTACATGCTACTGTTGACCTTTTTCAAAAAATAACTCGCTATACACTCACTGAGAAGCCTCGAGTTGCTGACTCGGTGTACACGTTCAAACGACTGAGGTTAGTTTTTGCATGGAGCCTGAGTTCATTTGATCGAAATCAATGATTACCACATGAAACGGAGGATACAGCTGTCCAACTGAGGTCAGTCTGCTCAACTGAATTCTGTAATCTAGTTGACGAAAGCTAACTAACTGAGTTTTGCTCGTGCTAGGCTAAGCAGGGTTGGATTTGCCAATCAGCCTCACTGCTTACGTTCCGTTGATTAGTCGGTTTGTCACAGACGTTGAATCTGAGGTATGCTTCTTATTACGTATAGCAGAAAACCGCCGCCAACCAATACGACTAGTGTGTCCTGTTGTAAACTGCAAACACCACACACAGAAAGTGAGCACAGATGGAACGAAACTTTTAAGTTAAGGATTCCTCCGCCAAGCAACCGTCAGCTGACGTGGTATGAATTGATTTCAAAATAAATAATCAAGCCTGGCCATTTGTAACAAATGTGAAAACATATGAAACTAGATATCACACATACACCAGCTAAACTAACCTTCATATCAACTCTTCAAAACGGTGCATAGGTGGAAGACACGTCTGCGCAGTCAAACCGGTTATTATTTACCTAAGTTATTCCATGTAAGACGGAGATGATATGTAAGATACCATCACATTATACTCAACCCGTTGTCGTATTTCTTATCACTGCGTTTTTTAACGGGCTGCAACAAACAAGTAGCGTAGAATTATCACCAAACAAGTTTTTGCCAAACAATCAAAACTTATTAAGGCTGCCGGTTGCATAAACAATTAACAGACGGAACGTCGAATGGTTAGGAAACTGATTGTGTAGTTTAGTTGTCTAACATGCGAGCCAAACGATTTGTGAATTTTCGTAAGGAAAGAGGGTGGGATTGTCAAAATTGTGTCAAGTTATTCCAGTTGCTTTTTATATAAGGCTACTTCAAACTATCTGACTGTGTCTCTGCATTAATTTCGATTCTGATCTATCTAGTTGCTCGCTCAGGCTAGCTTGAGTGGGAAGGGTCTATGGTTGTTAGTGTTATTGCATCACCATCATGTTCTGTCCATTTTCTAACGAACTAAGGACTGATTATAATAGTCACCGGTGTCGACATCTGGTCGTTTGAAGGCAAATTTGACATTTGGAGAATGGATCAGATTTATTTCATTGCGTCTGCCGAATTTGGTCACAGATGCACAAATCACCGGTCTGTCGGGCAACGGTAGAATTGTGTAACTTCTGTTGACTCCAGTAACACGATAATATTCACGGCTCGCGCCAAGTATGAAAAGCAAAGGTGTGCGACTGACGAAGGAACACAAGTAAGCGAAAGCCCCTACAAACTTCCTGTCAAGCTCAGATTATCCCATCTCAAAAGAAGGTCTTACTCCCAAGGAAGCCGGGTTTAAAAGACTCAGTTCAATACTTTTATTTATTAGATGACGAAAGATAACGTCAGTTTTGCACTAGACAGCCGGAACTCGGTCACAGTTTGCAAGTGCGTATACAGAGCTTTGCGAGTGTACACTGTGCCTGTTGTTGCGCGCGTGGAAAAAATACGACAGGAAAATAAAAGCCGAACAAATAGAGCTAATACTGCACGTGATAGCCTGACAATTTGAGATGTGCTACCAACTGGAGGAACAGCATGGTTGAAGTTAGGTTAATAAAAAAAAAGTTAACACGAGTCGTCCACAATACTAACACGTGCGATCGATTCGGTACAAATCAGTGAAGAAATGTTATTTTTGAAGTAATGCCAAGGATCGAGCAACACATGCAATGGATTCCAAGCAGCTTGCGAACACAGTTTGAAATGACCTTGGTAATATGTTTCTAGGATGTTCCATCAACATTTGCGATTGTCAGACCTGATTGTGACCGATTTTTTTGTCCGTCGGGTTTACCAAAGCAATCCGAGTACATTTTTACAGATGAAACAAGAACGGAGTGGCAACGTAGACTGGATCAACAAGGGTGTGAATAGTCTGTCTCCTGATTAAGCGTATGACAACAGTCAAGCAGAGGGATGGAGAACATTTCGAAGATGTTTACAAATTGTGATCTATACGTTTTTCTTGTCTAATACTCCTGTTTCCGTGTGTTACAAATGCTGACGACGTGATTAAGTCATTATGGCGTTAGGGATGATTGTGAATCAACTACTGAATATCCGGAAGAGGAGGAACAGGTCAAGGATGAAAACAACAGCAAATGCCTTAAGTGTGATAACTGGTTCAGTGAATGGCCGAACTTATTGCCTACTTAGTTCGTCGCTTCTGAGAAATTTGGCAAAACATTTTGTAAAGCAGCATTTTTTCTACCTCCATTTTGATGGAGAAGTCATGAACATTGATACACACAATTTATGGTCTGGCGGATTTCTTTAAATATCCAACAGTACGTAATATAGAACAGGAGGTAGCAAGGCGGAAAACGGAAATCAAATGTAAAAGTGAACATGAAATTGAGATTACGACTGTACAGCTATCTAACCAGTCATCACCGTTACAATGAAATTAGTAGACTGACAAGCGAGCCCGTTTACACTCAGAGGTGGACGTCAACGACTTACAGCAAATGCCTCAGCATATAGCATCAACGGGACCCAATCATTTGCTGAAAAAACCCTGGATACGTATGTACGGTTCATTTGGTGGAGACTCCCTTTGAAGATGACGAGCTATCGCTCACATCGGCGCTCTGTTTAGTAGCAGCTACCTGCGTACAAAAATGTCCGTCAGTAGGTGCCTCAAATGCTTCCTCACTCTTGTTGGGATGTGTTCCTAGGTAAGTAAATTCAGCTAACACTATGCCATATCGAAGCAGTCGACCTGGCGGCTACAGGGAAGATTATCGGTGTATATTCCCACAGTTTCATGAAGCCAATTGAGGAGTAAATAAAACATGCTGACTATAGCGCCAGTGACCCGTTAGTAAACTCAAACAGGATATCAGTATGAATATGCAGTATAAACTGCCACATGAGCATTACCTACTAGTGATTGTGGTTGAGCGTCAGTGTATCTGTTATTACGATAATTGTGCAAACGTCAACACGGCTGTTTCCCGAAACCGTGACCGGAGGCTAAATTCGTGTCATAACAAAGAGAATCACCACTGACGAGCTCTACATGGATAGAAACACTAATACGTTATGTCATTTTGAATGAATCTGGTCAGGTGGTCTATGTGAAAGCAAAGGCTCAATCGAATGTGGACGACATTCGCCTCACCTAATCCAAAACACCTCACCATTTCAAATAAATTGAACATCACCCACGATTGATCTCAGCCATCACATTCCAGT